>BMAO01020073.1:0-23121 GCA_019973975.1 Trichonephila clavata | reverse complement strand
TTCAGAATAATTTTATAGATAGCAGTGCACAGAGAATATTGTACTTCGGAACGATGTATATATACGTACGAGGCAGTTAACGCTTTGGCTAAGTGAGATGTTATATACGCCGGTGGCACTGAAGAGATTAAAGTCGTATTGTAGCTTTAGCGTCAAGTATAGTATTATTGAATTAAATGCATTGTTATTGTATGGAGGGGTGCGATGAAAATTATGATTGAATATTGGGTCGCAAATGTTGAAAGTTTGAGAAGCACTGGTCTAATTATAAAGTTATGCACATTTATTTCTTACGGGTCACCGTTTGTATGAGTATTTAACAACGTATGTTATGTATTATCTATTTAAAAGGGTCACAGGTGGGGAGTACTTTTGTATAGGGGCACAAGGCCTCAAGAAAACTTAAGGCACACACACATGCCACTGTGAATAATAGTGATACATATGGATTGTATGTTGAATTACTTTAATACGACATGTTGTATAATATTTGTTAGACACTGAATCAGCCGTCTGACACTGTCGCAAGTCCTGGAAGTGAAGCGAAGTGTTCATTAATGATTATAAATTTACCATTTTTTATTGAATCTCACAATTTTCTATAGTATTTTGTATCCACTTGAGATTTTATAGGTTTTAATGAATTGCGCTTTTTGTTACAAAACTGAAAAGCTCTTCTTTGTGTTTTACAATGTATTTGTTTAACTATAGCTTTGGAATTAAGAAACTAAATTTAAGAGAAACTTAAAAAAAAGATGAACTATCCCATCTATTAACAATATAAAAAGATAATACAATATTTTTTTATTAATTTTTTATTTTCGGAGACTATTTATTATAATTGATTTCATTGCGTTTTTTGTTAAAATTTATGATAAAAAATAATTTTTTTAAAAATACAATATTATATTTAGAAATGGGATCTAATTTAATATATCCGTATTAAAAAACATTAAGACAATTCAATTTCACAATACGTATTTCCTTTTAGATTATATTTACTTTAACTGAATATGTAACAACTCTACTACGACACATTCAATATAACCAAAAATTAGACTTAATTGCATACATTATTTTACACTTAAACCATCTTTAGAAATTTAAATATTCTATAAGATTACATATTTGTTTCCCTTTAATGAAATGTAAAACATTAAAAAAGAAAATAAATCTTTCGTACATTTTAAAGTAAAAGCTTCTGGAAATTTAATATCATTACAAGATTATTTTGAATATTTATTGGAATAATATAAAAAGCTCACAGGTAGGAAATATAAAATGGCAGAAAAACACGCCACGAAAAAGAAACAAAATTATATAAGGAAATAAAAGCAAATTTTTTGTAAAATTTTTGAAGAAAACTTGAAAAAAGAAAAAAATATTACAATTGCGAAAATATAAACAGTTTTCAATCTATTTTTTCATTATATTTTATTTAATATGTATAAAATTTAATCAAAATATTCCCATAAGATCTTTGTTTACTTTTACGAAATACTATATTTTGGACACATTAATGTATTTATTATCAAAACTACAATAAAATAAATAAAAATTTGATGAAACTGTTAGCTCACATCGTTTTATCTGAGATTTAAATTTCTCAAAAGAAACTGAAGATATCTTAATGAATTCTGAAAATATTTTATTGTTTTTCAAATACATACACACATATATTAATTTGATATATTTGAAAGCACTAAAAGTGCTTTTACATATTTAAATTCACATATGATTAAATTTATTTTCCAGATATATTCTTCTAAGATACAACTTTACTCAACATCTAGTAAATTAAACGTAATTAATTTAAATATTTAAGTTTTATTTAAACAAACAATGCTTCATTTTGAATGTATAATACAATTGGCTCAAGGCCAAATGATACAGCGTCGAACTGTCGTAACGAAGAGAGGTGTAGAGTTTTTTTCTTTCCCTATTTTTATTTAAAAATACTAGTCTTTCAAATACATTGTTTATTTTTTAAAATGGTTTTCGACAATTCTTTCATTTAAGTATGAAAAGAAACGAATATTTCATTTGAACGCAAACAAAAGAAATGCTCCTTTTGCATGTAATTTTCTTGAATATAATTTACTTCTTACGCTTAAATAAATAAAGTGCGTTATGGCATTCTTCAATAAACAAATAAAATTATTCGTTATTTAAATTAAAGAGAATTACATTCTTTTCAAAGTGAATAACGACTTTGTTTTGATTAATACGTACAAAATGATAAAATACCTTAAGAAATTCACATAGGTATGTCATAACATATTAGTGGAAAGTAAAAAAAAAAATAATTTTTCTTTGGGGATTTAGAATTTGGGGCCGTCTACTCTAATTAGTGTGGAAATGACAGAATTTTATACTAATGTACTTTAATATTGTAATTATTTTAATGTAATTACAATATAAAGTACATTAGTATAATTAATATATTGTAATTATTTTAATATAATAGTTCATATTTTGTAATATAAAGTAATGTTTAAAATATTTGTATTTAGAGAACTCTACTTTTAAATATAGCAAAATCTTAACACAGTGAACTATTTTAGATATAATAAACCTTAATTCTAATAATTAGAAAAACATTTCTAATTTTTCATGTCTCTCTTACAGTATTTACAATCTACTATTATATAATTTATAGTGTTTTCGCACTGTAATTGTATACATTTATCTCTTTTTAGGTATTGAAATTCATCTAGGAATAAAAATTAAAAATATTCTCTTATGCAATAGGATAATGGTTTTTCAAAATGTGACTTTTTATAATTCCAAATATAACTCTTTTCTCTACTTAAAACATTTTTAACTCTAGAAAAAAACATTTTATGGAAATTTTAATAAAAAATCATATTACAGGAATTTGTAAAAAGCATATTATGAGATAAATATGATTTCGGTTACAGATACCTTATGAATGAGTATCATGCGTATGAAGTTACTTTTCTCGAGGTTAATGATCAGCCGATCCAATCTAAATTTTCAACTGGTTTAAAGTAAACAAACGCATCTCGAAAACTATATATTTTAGAATAAAAATACAAATAAATTTAAAGCACAGTTCTGAATTTCAAATAAATATTACTAAAATATATAAATATAATCTTTTTATGATTTTATATAGTTAAGAGAATTTTGTAAAACTTTTTTAATTAAACAATGACCCTGACGTTTATTCAAGTTATTTATGTTAGAAACTAAGTGTTAATTGCCTTTGTTAAACATCGGGGATTAGAACAATGCGATCAGCTGATAATATTTTGAATTACTTAATTTATTGTTTCATTATAATAATAAAATAATAATAAGTTTCGCTAAGTTCAATCTATGCGCGTGCAATGCAAATAGGTATAATGCGGGTTTCTAAAACAAATCGTAGAAATGCATCATATTTCTTCGATTGTAAGCAAAATATTTCAATTAATATAATGACCAAGAAATACCTAGGTAATTTTCTAAAAGTAACTAAATTTTTATCCATTGAAATAAAAGGAATAGTTCTATAAAGAAAAAGAACTAGAACAGCAATTGAATGCCCAATTTCTAAATCAAACAATTAAGGTAATTAACTATATATATATATTGATCTACATATTTTAAAGTTTATATTAATATAATTCCTTTGAGCATATACAATTTTAAAATGAATTTTTTTTTCATTAGTCAAAACTTAGAATATTCTTACCAAGAGTTTTATTTAAAAGAAACAATTAGTAAAAAGAAAATGCGTGATTATTACATATTTTTAATACTACTGCATTTTATTCAGAAATTTTAGATAAAAAAGAACGAGGAAAATTGTAAAAATTATCACACAAATGTATTCTACAGCTATCAGCAAAATATTTTTGATATTATTATGTACGCTGTTGATTCAAATCATGAACAATAAAGATAAACAAATGTATTTTCACCACGATTGATACTTTACATTTTTTTTTCAGATTATGCATCGTGATTGAATGCATGTTTTAGATTCGTTTATAGAATTTTTAAATTTTTTTATTTCTTGCAACATTTTTTTAAACGTTAAATTCCCTATTCTTTTAACTTTGTTGTTTATCCAGGAGAATCTTCCAAACATGGATATTCGAAAGAATGCTGCTATGTAAATTTAATTTGCAAAGTGTCAAGTATAATATCCGAGCAATATTTTAGTCAGGATTTTTTTAAAGATTTTTAACAATTTCACGACGGAAACATTTCCTTCCATTTTAACATTGGTGATTGTCATATTTAATTAGAAACATATTTGCATTTTTTACATAATGCAAACGTCAAATTACTGCAATGTCAAAATAGAACGTTTGCCAAACGGGAACGTTTAGGGGGAAAAAAGACTGTCAAATCAATTGACGTCAATGATAAAACATTTGCGAGAGCTGCATTCTTATTCTTATTTCTGTTTATTGTGTCATGTAATGATACATTATTGTGCTTTTAACATGTTTTGGGCTATTCGAAAAGTATAATTTTTTTTTTTGGGCAAAAATAAAGTATATTCAAACAAATAAAAACAAATGTTTAATAAAGCTACACATTGGTCCAAATTGAATTGACGCATTGATCCAAATACATTGCCATGATTATTTATTTTATGTATAAATAAACTAAAATAAACAGTAACATACTACTTTCTCTTACCAATCTTATGATCCTGTAAGGGTTAAACTTCTAACCTCTTGGCTTCTAAATTTATCTTTTAATTTATTCGGTTTTATGTTGGAAAATATTATAAGTAGTATTAAAATACATATTCTAAGAAATACTGAATTTTCTCAATTTACTTACTCTGCGACGAATCTAATATCTGAGCCATAATTTTTAGGCAAGAGTATTACCTTTCAGAGTTTTTGTTTTGTTTTGTTTCATGGTGTAACTTAGTATCGAATAAATATCTCTCTCTCCGTTCTGTGTTCTTAATATCTTACTTCTTTTCTTTTCGGCTAACAAGAAAAATAGAAATCCGTAAAAGTGCTATTTTTGGTTTTGCTTTCTAATCTACCGTCGCTCTGATTGCTTTTACCGATCTATATTTGGAAACCAAATGTCACAGAAGAAGAAAAGCGAAGAGACCGAACCAGGAAATAAGACCGAACAATGAAAGAGTGCTGGAAGAATTATAATGAACGGCAAGTGGCTTTTTGGTAGATAAGTCATATCTAAGCATCTAAAACGTATTGGAAAAGTGGGTAAAATTCTGCTGATCATTCCGAAAGTCTTGATGGATTTCAATTTTGGTTCTATTTCCGGCATTTTTCTTGATTTATTTATTAGGAAGAATATCTTACATTTACATAGTCAGCGATAGTTTTCGATTTCTTTAAAAAATATTTTTCGTTGCGCTGTGTAATGAAAAAAAAAACATTTAAAAGATCAGGTATTAAAGATATTAGGATAGAAGTTCTTCAGTAAATTGTTTAAAAATGGTTTATTTGTTGAATTACATTATAAAGGTTGCTTAAATAGTTCAGAAATTTCTTAAAAGCTGCCCCCCTCCCCCACGAAGTTTCTATAGTTAAGCAATTTCGGTTCAAAATTTACAAAATACTTTTTTTAGAAAAAAAGATAATTAAATATTAACCTACAATTTTCTTTTTGCTTATTTCTATAAAAGTCTTAAGCTTATATATATATATATATATATATAGATAAATCATTTTTACAGCAAAATAGTACTTTATATTTATCTGACTTTTTTTTGCATTGTTGTGGAAAAAAATATAAATTAAATATTAATTTCAATTGCAGTAGCTGTATTGCAAATTTCTTATCTACTCTTTCGTGCTGTTAATAATATAAATGAAAAAAGAACTGCATGAAGCTGAGTATATCATGAGAAGTACCGCAGTATAAACATTTCTTCGAAGAGATAAGGTTTTAAACTTTATTTTAATTTTTTAAGTTCGGGATGAAAATTTAAAGGATAATAAGAATTAACAAAATAAATAGTCATTTAAGAAATTAATTGAAATTATAAAAGTTCAAATAGGCAAATATTTGCGGGTCTTTCTTAGTACATTGACAATATTTGAACAAAAATGCATAGGATTACATAATATTAAACATTACATAATAATGGCAGTATACTGAAGTATCAAAACCCTTAAATACATTCAGTTTATAAAAAATTCAAATAAACTTTACTCGCGAAAGGGAAGTTGATGCAAAAGTGCACAATAATTAATAATCTTAATTAAATTACTACATAATGGGCTACATTCTTGAGGGTCGCATGATAAATGAAGTCACGTGTTCTCCTTTGAATTCTAAATTGACTTAAGACTTGTACTCTTGTTCTACTTGTAAAATTTAGATACAAATTTCCAATTTGATAATTGGGTTAAGAGGTTCCGGCACTTGCATAGGAACCCATGTTAAATTACGTAAGCTTATGTACCTTTTTCTCAGAAACTACTTACTTCTCCTGGATAAAATTCTTACAGCAGGTAATGTGTACTGCCAATAAAACTTTAACGAAGGGTTTTGGTTTTTTTTGTTTAAAATTAAAGTAATTATGAATTTTCAAAAAATGTATAATCCCCCTTCCCCTAAAATTTAGTTTAAAAAAGCTTTATCTAAAAGAGTTTGCTAGATACATATGATCCCCTTTATTAAAATGTGTAAGCATGTTAAAAGTATTCTCACTGAAAATTTGAGGATTATATAATAAGTAGTAGTTGAGAAAAAAAGGTACATAAAGGAAAAATATTACATTTTGAAAAAACAGGCTTTAAAGAAAAAATTTGTAATTTTTGAGCATTTATTTACTTTTCTTAGTACTTTCCAGAAGCATAGGAAGCATTTTCTTTACCCACTGCTCCTTCAAAAAGCTCTTCTAACTTTCCCCCATTATTTTTAACAATTTAGCCTTTTTTTTAGTATTTCAAAATGCTTTCGTTTAGCTAAACGAATTTGACTTGCATCTAACTTTTTGAAGCATGGCACACAGTTATAACTTGTTTCAATATTCCAACGTTTTAAAATCCTTAAGTTTGCTACATGACCCATTTTGAACTGTGCAAGAGCCATATTTACCCCTAATTTTAGCATTTTTAACTCCACAAATGTAGTTTTAGAATCACTGATCATATGGTGTTATTAACTGACTCATTTGAACAAAAAGACGCGTACCCATACACTTTTGGATATTGCCAATACACTTTAATTTTACCACTTAAACATCTTATGGATTTTGCGCTCACCAAAAACTAATGTAAGGGAAATTACAAGTGCTCTTAGCAGAGTTCATTTGATGCGCGTCAAGGAGTAGCTTCATTTAAAAAAGAAATAAAAACACTTATAATTATCGTATTTCCTTATATCATATATAATTTTAAGCAAAAATATTTGAACATGTAAAAAACATAAAAAGTTAAAATCGATCCTTTTTCGAAAATTCATGTGCCGGCCCCCTTTTAAGATGTTTAAATATTAAGGTGTTGTTCGCGTAAAGTTTTTAAAAAATTAAAAAAAAATTATACTCTACGCGCAGTTTTAGATCAAGTGCATTCGTTTATACGAGTTATTATTGTTGACAAATATGTACCTTTTAAAAGGAAGTTTCTACAAAAAGTAGAAGTTGACACCAGTGGGGTGCATAAACCGTTTAAAGTGCATTTCTGCGATGTGACTTTGACGTCACATGTGTGTATTTATAAACACTGGCTTGAAGCAAATGATTGCGGAATTCATGTGACTATAACGTCACATGAATTTAGCCTATTGTTATGAAGTTTCTAATGACGCATTGAGGCATATACAAGAGTGGAGTTTGAGGGTTCAAAACACTCCCAGGCCAACAATTTTTTAACTTTTAGCAAAAATATTACGTCTTGGTATTTTCACTTACGCTTTTTTTTTAAATGTGACCCCTCATATGAAAGTAGTCCGTGTACATCACTGTGACACACATTGTAACACACTTGTGACACACATCTAACATTGTAATTAATTGTGAAAAATTAAAAAAGTTAAACGAAATAAATACAAGATCAAATGAGAGTTATATCAGTGTTGCACTGTGAAGCTGCAGAGAGAGTAATAGCCTGTCCTTCAAAGAAATCGGTTAACGTGTTGAACGAAACCAAGCAACTTTGATGCGGATCTGTCATCGTTGCATGCAGGAAGCAACGATGGGCCGATCGAGCCCGACTCGTTGCACCACTGCCCGTGATGACAGATGGATTGTGTGCATGACAGAGATGGATAGCGCAGCCACATCACAAACCATAGCACAACAGATTTATTTTGTTACGCATCATTCGATGTCCGTTCTTACCATTCGACGCCGTTTGCAACAGAGTGGAATATTTGGAAGACGTCCATTGCTTCCTTCACTCTTGACTGAAAACTACAAGCTTTTTCGTTATCAATGGTGCGATTACCGGAGGAAATGGACAACGGAATGGATCAACATTGTGTTTACTGACGCGGGAATCCCACTTCTGCCTGAACATCACGATGGTCGGATTCGAGATTTGAGACACTGTGGTGAAAGGCTGCTGAACTGTTGAGTTATGCATCGCCACACTGGCCCTGAACCCGGTATGATGGTTTGGCGTGGTATTGGATTTCACTGCCACAATTTTCTGGTACACATTACCGGTACACTAAACAGCCAGTGCTACATCTCTGAGATGTTGGAGACTGAGGTCCTCCCATACACATTCAGCGCTTGTCATCAACCAAATTCCAACATGGTAATGCGCGACTACACGTCGCACGCAATGTCCAAGAGTTCTTCTTTACCCACCAGATTGAATTCTTTCCTTGGACTGCTTGTTCTCCCGATCTAACACCAATCGAAAACGTGTCGTCCATCCATGCATTACGTATGACCCGAGATCCACAACCCGCTGGGACGTACCCCACGTATGCATCCAAAGCGTCTTTGATTCTATGCCGAGGTGTGTGGCAGCGGTTATAGCCAACCCTGGTGGATACACTAACTACCATCCCTACGTCACAAGAGGCTGTAATTTTAATCGTCTGGTCTCTGTACGACATGTTATCTGCCAAACAAATTTCGCTGTGATATCTCTAGTCCTTCTTTGTGTTGCCTTTTGTGTGGCCAGCAGTGTTTTTAAAAACATATTTTATGAGTGCATTGATGGTTAAATCTTAACATACTTCGTTTTTAAAAGGCTATTACACTTTTCTCCCAAGTTATTACAATGTATTCTGCAATAAAATCAACTTTATACGATCTCTCTTGTTACGGATGAAATGTTTTATACGCCCCTGAATATCAATCTGCATTGCAAATGCATCTGCGAAAATATTTCTTTCAAAACTTCCAACACCACACCAACAAGGCTACGAGAGAAACAATTCATTTCCTTTTGAAGAAAATCCGTCTACAACCCGCCACACGAGCGAAAAATATCATTTTCCGACGGACTTTTACGATTTCCAACTTCCTCCCTACACTGCAGTGAGTTAGTTGCTCAGATTCCTTATCTTTCGCGAATCATTAATCAGTGAGGTGGTCCCTGAGTGAATAATGAGCTTCATAATGGAGGTGAACGGTCTTCACAATAGAGCGCATTTGTTTGTATCGTCTGTGAAGGAAGCGTCATTAAGGTAGCCACGAGAGAAGCTGCCTTTGCAATTAACGAGAACGCTCCGAGATCTGAGTGAATTAGGTGGGGAATTCAACGGGTGAGCGCTTAGCTCTTGATGATGGTATTTAGGATGTATTTATGCTGTTTTCTTCAAGAGAAAAGGAACCCCGATTCAAGCACTTGGTGAGGTTTGCGGAAAGGATGAGCGGTTTGTTGGGGGTGAGGTGTTCTGGAGTTGAAAGGTAAGCAGGGCGTTGTTTGAATGAAGAAATGTTAGTAAATAAATAAATAAATAATTTTGGCATAAAATATAGAAATTATGTGTTTGATCATCGTTTTAAACTGAAAAAAAATTCAGAATGACAATAAAGAAAAGCATAAGCACGAAATGTGTAGAAGCAGCAATCATAAATGTCACTGACCACGTGATCGTTTCTTTCGTCTCGTCAGCTAGGAGTGTTTTGTTTAGCTGTGAAAGTTGATTTGTCAAACTTAATTCGAGTGTTTGTTTTGTATTTTAAACTAATGCGACAGATCTCATAATTTTGAAATACGTACAAGATACAAGGACGATATTTGTGATCTGACACTCTACTCTCCAAATTTCACAACACGCTAATGGCAGGAATTAGAACTCCGACATATTTAGCATGCATCAGCCCCTCCACATGGCGGAACTTCAATGGTTCCAGGACTTTAAGTTACGGCTCGACAATGCTGGTCACGAGTTCGCGACCGTGACAGTTACTTCGACTATCACAGCTCCCAAACGTGATTTGAATACTCCTCCTAAAATAGAGATTATTGACGGCATCAACATTTCATTTTATAAATTAGTGATAAACTAAGTATCGAATTCACCAAATTTTATTATTATAACTCACTAGGGTTCAATAGAATGTTACTTTCACCAACAATATTATTCCACGTGAGGACTTTTAATCCGTCAGATTATGGAGAAAACAAAAGTATTTGGAATTGAAACACACACACACACACCTATTTATTGACTTAAAACCAATTATGATAGCATCAAGAGAAAGGCTCTTATTGCAGCCATGGAAGAGTTTAAAATTCCTGACAAGTTATTGAGACTGATAAGCCTGACATTAAATAAAACAAAAATTATGGTCGAAGTATAAAATAATCTTTTAAACCCATTGGAAATAAAAAATGGCGTTCGACAAGGAAATGCACTAGCATGCCTTTTCTTTAATTTAGCATTAGAAAATTGGTAAGAGTTTCCAACTTCAATACCAGAAGAAATATCTTTAGTAAATAAATTCAACTGGTTGACTTTTGCTGACGACATTGGTATTATTGCTCAAACACCCACCGTACTAAAATAAGCCTTCTTATCTGTAGAGAAGGAAGCCCTCAGATGGGATTGAGAATGAATGAGAATAATACCTAATGCATGCCTTGCACTAAATCCTGTTATAACAATTCCTTCTTTAAAATTACAGTATAATTTATATGGCTAATAGATGTTTTGAAGGAATACGAAACTATTAAGTCGAATGTAATAAAAAGAAAGACAAAGATTCTATTGCATAAAATCTATTGCATTGTATTGTACAAAGATTCTATTGTATTGTATGTTTTAAGATCAGTATTAACTTATGCATGTGAAACTTAGCCCCTGTCTCGAACAGAGGAGAACATGAGAAGCATCTACGAAAGAAAGATTTTAAGAATTATTTTTGGAGGAATTCAAGAAAATAGCACGTGGCGAGTAAGAACAAATTTAGAATTCTGTCACTCATATAATGAATCTGACATCGTTAACTTAAAGTACAGCGAATTAAATCGACAGGCCACGTTGTCAGAATGGACGAAGACCGCATTACTAAAAAAGTCTTCAATTCCCAACCAGTGGGCTGAATTCATAAGACGTCAGAGTCGCATGATAATGATAAGCACGTGTTAATTTCCAATGACTTCATAAATTCATGTGACGTCATAATCATATGATAAATACAATCGTATGTTTCCAAATAATCAGTTCATGCACTTTGTTGTTGACAACTTTTGCTCTCTGCAGAAACTTTTTTTAAAATCACGTATTTGTTAACAATAATAACATATAAGTCAGCAAAACATGCTTAGTTTAAAAATACACAAATAAAATAAGATTTTTTAAAAACTTAAAAATATTTTTGATGAATTTTTTTCATTATATTTTAAGATTTTTTACCCAATTATGAAATTTGAAATTTTATCTAAATCTTACAAGATAGTTTGATATCAGTTTTGATTTAAGTCTCGAACATGTGATTGCCTTTATCATGTAACCGTCATGAATTGAGCCTATTGGCACACTGAAAAAACGCAGGCCAAATCTAAGATGGATTGATGGCCTAGAAAAAGACCTCGTAGTTTTGGAAACTAAAAATTGGAGAGCACTAGCAGGAAGATGGCTGATCTGGAAAAGACTTCTAGAGAAGAGCAAGGCCCACTCTGGGCTGTCGCGCCATTGAGGAAGGAAGGATGAAGGATCTTAAAGTGAAGAGAATTAGGGTTCGAACTTACGATTTACTTTTTACCTGAAATACAACGATGAACTCTTTAATGAATTTTTTTAGAATGCTTTCCTTAAATTAATTACGAAGTTATTAATGTTACCTTTGTTTTTTTCCCATCTGTATAGTGTTACCATGGTGACAAAAGCAATAAGACTGAAATTAATCAAGAAACAAAATGTTTAGAGTTTGAGTATCAATATTGGTTAGACAGTTTCAATCAATTTCAATCAATTGGTGGAGTTGTTAAACGTATTCTTTGCAAAAAATATATGTTTCTTTTTCCATTCTTTTTTAAATATATAAGAAACATCGACTACAATTGTAATTTTTATTTTCTAATGTTGAGTTTGAGCCGGCTCGATGGTTTTTTAGAGGTAGAGTGCTCACCTCTTGAGCTTAAGGTTGCGGGTTCGATCCCGTTAGGAGACTTTCTGGAAGCGAATGTGATATGATTATGAAGCATGGAAAAGATCCAAATTGGCTCTGATACTCTCGGCAAAAGAAAATAATGGCATTACTTTGCATCCGACAAAAGCTTGAATTAATATAAATTCAAGTATCAAAAATTTGGTGACGGGAGTGCTAGATCCGCCACTGGAGGGTACAACTAATGAAAAGGCTCTCACATTTGGGACTTGCTGTGTCTGAAAAGGCTTAGTTGCTAAAATGCAGCCCATTAGAAATAAACAAAAATACTGAGCATAATTCAAATATTAATTTATAATTCATAGTTTAGTTCTCTTTTAAAAAGGAAGAAAGTGTCCTGGAGTAACAGTTCCCTAAAACTTAAATCTGAGAAATTCATACTGCTATACTTATTTAAAAGGTGACTTATTTATAATACTATACTTATTAAAATTTTTTTTAATGTATCCGACTACCCTAAAATTGTGAATTTTGCCAAAGATTGACAAATTTTTCATGATTTTATTTTATAGACCGTTTTATTAGCTTTGTAAAAATATCAAGCTTCTTATTTTCCATTCATTAGAGGAAAAAACTACAAGCGTTTTTGTAAAAGCAGATACCATAACTTTAAACAAGGTGTCAAACTTAAAACACGTTTTACTCCAAATGTGTTTTTTTTAAACCTCACATGGGGACAGCAATTGCTCAAAAAGCTTTAAGATTAACTAACTGAATTTTTTGTGTGTATATTCTGTGTAACAGTGTAAGTGTTTTAACCTTCAGATTTATCAATCACTGTTTTATTACAAAATTTACAGTCATTTATGTGAATGTAATCACTGTTTTTTAAGCAATTTCATATAACTAAGATAAAGTGCTCTAGTCTTTGTAAAAACTAAAATATCTCTCTTATTCAGAAAGTCATTTCAAAAATGAATAACATAGCAACGCATCAGAATTGAAAAATTGAGAATTTGTTCATAAAATTTTTGTACAAAGTTTGTGTGTAAAAAGGGAATATAAGTGAAAAAATTATCAGGGGAAAAAAATCCAAATATTTTCTTGCACATCATTTCAAAATTTTTCCTTATAATGGAAAGCATGTCATAAAATTTACTATCATAATTATCAAGCATTACAAAGCAAGAATGAATTAACATATTTTACAATATTAATGATATTTACTATATGTGGGGATATAGTATATAAATTTAAACATTAATGATAGCTCATAGAAAATGAAAGAGAAAAGTTATTAACTAAACGAATCAATTGACAGAGAAATTTTAATGAAATATTCATTAAGTAAAATATTACAAAATAAACGGATTTCATATAAAGTAAGCGTATTTTATTTTTTATCATAATTTAAAACAAACAAGCAGTGTTATGCATCAAACGAATATTTCTCTCTCTCTATTTACATAACTTTCCAGTTACATCAACATACCAAATAAGGGAAAGAAAATTATATATGAAAAATGAAGAAAGGGGGAAAAAAAGGATAACTTGTGTGTGTGTATAAAGATTATATAAATAACATAATAAGGTACAATTTTTAAAATTTCTAAATGTTAATAAGTATTAATACACAATTTACAATAATAATTTTTCAAAATTATCCTAGATGTTAGTTATGAAGTAAAATCTTTACGTTTACGCCCCTTTAAGAATACGATGTAATGTAGTTTGCGTTAAAACGAAAGAACATTTGATGTCTTTGTCATTAATACAGGTTGTAAAGCATGCTTATTATTTCTATCTTTGTAAGTCTTATTTATATATATGCTCTCAATTTTCCCACACACAAAATATTAAAGCGGTTGTAGCGGTACCATCTATATAAGCCAGTAACTACCTCCGCAACCAGGTGATCATTTTGGTGTAGTGGATAAGTTACTCGTCTTCGGATCCAAAGGTACCTGGTTCTATCCTACCAGATAAGCGCGCCACCTCATTGGTGACCCTGGCTGAACTCAGAAAGACGCAACGTTCTGAACTGTCGTGGCGCCATCTATCTGCAAGCAAAGTCGTCAATACTCACTTGACGCAGCAAAGTCGTCGAACCCTCTCGACGCAGCAAGTCGCCGCACCCACTCGGCGCAGCAAAGTCGTCTCACATATGACGCAATCAACAAAGCCGTCACAACTCATGACGCAGCAGCAATAACACGCTTTAAACAAATACATCGTTCGTTCGCCCTCCACCGACTCACTGGTGGGGTGTATGTAGCGGTACCATCTATATAAGCCAGTAACTACCGCCGCACCAAGGTGATCATTTTGGTGTAGTGGATAAGTTACTCGGCTTCGGATCCAAAGGTACCTGGTTCTATCCTACCAGATAAGCGCGCCACTTCACGGTAATTTAATGAGAATAAGAAATAACACTAAGAAAAATATTTCTCAATTGAAATTTCCATAGATAAATAAAAATAAGAAAGAATACTTATAAAAAGGAAGCATACTTATTTTTAATGAATATAAATATTCTTTTAACAAATTTTTATACTATAATAGCTACAAGTTAATTTATGAAAAGTTTTGAATAACTTGACTGATTTATGGACAAAGTTTACGTACTCTGCCTTAGAACCTCTCACAATAAATTTCTCAAAAATTTAAATCATCTAGAAATGAAAATAGTGACCTATTTTCATAAAAAAGCTTAGGCCACAAGAAAATTTAAAAAAAAAAAAAAACAACTTAAAAAGGCTTAGATGATTACAAAAAATATTGTTTTAATATTTTCAGTAAAAAAATCAGTTTTACAAACAAATAAAGCAGAAATGCTTACATTTTACAATCGATTGAAACTGAAGTAATAAATTTTATAGAACGCAGATTTCAGTATGTAGTAAAAGGTGAATAGCAATAAAATAATAAAAGAATAGTACTTCAAATTTGTTTTAGAAAATTTAATTTTTTTATTAAAATTTTATTGCTGAATACTTTGATTTTATTTTCGATGATGTATAATATGTTCTGTAGGCATAAATATATTTGTCTGTTTTTACTATTGTGCATTTTACTAAAAAACCGTTAAATCTCTTTTCTAAAAGTAACAACAACAACAATGAAATGGACAAAAATTTATTTTCGTAACCTTATAATGTAATATTATTTTTTAAATTTTTGCTGACATAAAATATATACAAAAATACACTTTTTCCAATCAATCTATTTTGATTTTCATAATAATATTAAAATACGATAACAATATGAATTTTTCAAATTTGCTAAAGCAAAAGTGTATTTTTACAAACTGGAAAATATGCACTACTCTTCCGAAATGAGCTGTGTTGCAAAAATTTAACATATCTGTTTTACTGAGAATTTTCTGTTCCAAATTTTAGTTTTAAGAATAATTTTCTCAAGACATTTTAAAATTAAATCTACACGATGTTGAAATAAGTATGTATGCATAAATAATATCCATTTAAAAAAATAAAACATCAGAAACTTTTAGCTTTAGATTAAACCGAGTAAAAACTTTGATAAATAGATAATTTCTCAAACTTTTCTTTTTGGAGGGTGTGGTCTTTTAATGCTCTAACTACTTTTCTAAATACTGGCCCTAATACCATGTCAACGTCTTTTTGCGATGCAATAAATAATTTCGGGTGTAAGTGCCCAGCACGCAAAAAAAAAGTCCATTCATAATTTATTACACGGAAAGGATCGAAGAGCTTTTTTCCTTCTTAAACTACATATACAGTCGTGTATTTCATAGGAATATAATATGAACTCATAAGTCCTTTAAAAAAAGTTTTGAAATGCACGAAAATTCGAAGAATACTTATATCAAAAATCAGAAGAATATTTATTTATTTATTTTCCTTTTTCGAAAAACCTCCTTTTTTCCTACACTCTCTCTCTGTCTCTTTACCTTTATTTACTTTTTTAAAAACTTGAAAGACAAAAATTGCTGTGTTCCCTATATTTATCATTCTTGGAGCTTTCATGGGTAAATTTTAAATATTTAAGTTATGATAATAGTTTTAGGTGTGCTGAAGTTAATTAATAAAGGACCAGGCAATAAGATGTTGCATCGGTTGATTCCTTGGATAAAAAAAATAAATCTAAAAAAGAGAGTTCCTAACTACAAAATATATAATTTATTTTGCTTCATTCCAAGCAATATGTATATAATGTGGAACGTATACCTTTTAAAGACAGAGTTAAGAGCTCTAATCAATTTATTGTTATTGATCGGCGTAAGATTTCAATTTAAATTAAGTCAAGTGATTTGATTTTAGTACTTTGAGATAAAACAAATCAAATGTTTGTAATTAAGCTCAAACTTTATATTAAATGGAGCAAAATAAGTATTAAAAATTGCATGAATTCAGATAGTTATTTAAATAAATTTTAAAATTCCTCGTTTCTTTCTTTTTTTAACTTTTACAACTTCTACAATATTTTTGCCTGATATTCATTAATTCCAGCATCAAAATATAGGCAAAATATGCCTTTTGTTATTTTTTTCTTTAACTATTTCAACGAAATCCTTTTTTTTTAATATTTTACCTTGAATATATTTCATCTGTCGTAATAATATTTCAATGAGGATAGTTAGAAAAACTGGGACAAAAATATCTTTTTATTTCATTATCTCAAAAAGTCAAATTAATTTTATTTCAGATAAAATCAAAATTAGCACTCAGTTAAGAATGGAATTTAAAAAAAATATGTGCGAATAAAATTTTGGACACCTGCCCAACTTTCCTGGGTACAAGGCCTTTTTGCAACTTTATTTCCTCGGCGAAGTTTTACTGTTTATATATTTTTTTTATCAGTTTCAACATACAAATGAATAAAATAGGTTTCTATTTAAATTTTTGTTGTAGAAGTTAACAAAAACGTGACAGATGAAGTTATACATTTACTGAAATAATGTAAAAAAAAAGAGCGTTATTACCAAATTTTTAAATTTTTTAATAGTTAAGAATTTTTAAAAGAAATGAATTCATCGTTTTAAAATGTTACTGTTTTTCCTCCAATTACATGGATTAAAATAATCTTTGTAAATACTTATAAAACTTTTCGTTTCCATTTTTAAGATATCTTAATTAAAAGTAATATTAACTTTACAAAACTAATACTATTCAATCACAAGTTTTCTTACAAATTTTTACAACTTTTAAAGAATATAAAAAATAGCTAGCAAACTCTACAACTATGATGTTGCACTTAAATTAATGTCGAATTTTTAAAATATTATTTTACTATATTAATTTTAAATTTTATAGTAAAATAATTTTCGTATATATATACGAAATTATTTTACTATAAATTATATGGGTTAAACTTCTTAGATTTTAGATCTTTTTCTTTAAGCGCTAAATTATTTTGTAATAATGAGTTCGATGTATGTCTTCTGCGTATAAAAAGTGTTATATTTATTTGGGAGAACTGAATTATTTAAAATCAACTCCATTTACTTTATCTGTAGAATATTTCATGATACAAGAGGATCTTAAGTCCGAATATTAAGTTAACTTCAAAACAATTTTAATAGCATACTATTTTAAAAAAATGATTGCATTGAAATATTGCAAATATTTTTCTATTCGCATTAAATTAACATGGATAATTTGGATGAAAGCAATTGACTGATAAATCAAAATTATCCATGTTAAATTATGAGAAAACGTCACATGTTAGTAGTCACTCTGTTCTTTCTCTATACATTGGATTTTTTAACAATATTTTCTTCTCTACATGAGAAAATTTCAGAAATTTCATAACATAGCGAGGCTAAAATAATTCAAATTTTCTGCATCTTTTAACGAGAACATATTTCTCCTTTTTAGCGCAACAAAAATAAGTAAATTAAAAATAAAATAGGAAAAATGCAATATATAAAAAGCTTCGCTCAATTTTTAAAAAAATTAAATGAATTGTTGCTAGTTACTGAAGGAACCAGTCACTAACAACACTATTGTTTAAAGATAATCCCAAGTGATATCTTCTCTGACGCTATTTATATTTAAATTTCATTCTCAATGACTACTTTTAGGATCTACGTGGATCCATTCACAAGCAACAAATGGAAAAGTTATCAGCAAGAAATTCATTTTTTCATTCATTTTAAGGAAGTTTTCATATTTTTGTCAGTAAATTAGGATACTTTGAGTAAGAGAAATTTATTCTTAGAGCTAATCATCAATAGGCGCTTTACTCATTTCCATAAATAATCATATGATACTTGAAATATATAATTTTCATATGAATCATCGTTCCGATTCTGAAAATGTATTCCTCAATTTGTACTTTTTATACATGTTCTGAATTTTATGAAATTAATTAACCAAGTATTAATGTACGTAGAAGCTTGTTAGCATTCAGGATTTTTGGATGGGAATGGAAATCCTTCTACGTTAAGAAACACTAAAAATATGAAAACGCACAGAGTAGAGGAAAAAAATTAGCAATTACATTTTTGAAATTTCAATCTGTACAAGGAAACTGCGGTAACTATTTTAGATACTCTTAATTAATTTGTGGATTCTACTTCAAGAATCAGAAAACATACATAAAAAGCTAAGAATACAAATTATATGTTATGACTTCCAGTATGTAGTACTCGCTGTAAATTAATCAAACATGAGTGAATTAAAAATTATAGATATTTGTCATTTTGTCAGGCATTAAAGTTACTATGAAATAATAAATTTTATATAAATTTGTAATCTTTATCATTATTTTTAATGTTATCAGAAAATTCTTTAAAAAACAGCTTCTTCAATAATAATAATATTTCGAATTTATAGAATTTCAGTATATTTTCATAACGCAATGTAAAAGCATAATATGCATAACTTCATATTATAATACATACTAATTTTACATAACGATATTCCTAATCATAATATTAAATAAGTATGTGTATTAAAATGTATGAAACATATATATAGTAATTCACCTTTTGAGGAACAAAGACTGTATATGGATTATTAGTTGTCTAATAAATACTAAAAAAAATTGCATACAAAAATGTATGTATAATGAAATTCTTCTTTTTTATGGTAAACAAAATTTAGGTTATTCGGTTGTTTGCTCATTAAGACGTTTTTGAATACTTTCGAAATAGTCTTGAAATAGAATACAAAAGAGTAAACTATTTATAAAAACTAGAAACTATGTAAATTACTGTCACCACGAGATAAACAAACTACAACATGTTTGTTCATCTGAATTCTCAAAATTAAAAATGTATACGTATATGCCCCACAACACAACTAGATTAAAATATTATTTGCGCTCTTTTTTTCCCCACTATTCTCAGACTTTTAATAGCATTTAACGTTTTTAAGTTACTTGATAGTCACATGAGTATCTATTTCTCAAAAATTAAAATTCTAATACTAATTTGAATTAAAATACTCAGATGCATTTAACGAAAATTTTCTTACATGTTTTCAAAGGCTGGTTTTAATAAGTCATTGCTATATAGAATGCGAGGTATTTCTAATTTTCCCAGAAATGTGTTTCGAATTTATAAAAGACTTCTCAAAAAAGCATATTTTATATTATAACACACTGTAATACGAAACTGCAAACATTTACTAATAACCAAACGTCACTTTACCTGAGCATAAGACTGTTCTTTCTACTGTAAACAACAGATTTCCTTTCCTTTGCATTTGCTGAGGCACAGTCAATATCATCAATAACAAGTTTAACTCCGGGCTTTCGGGGACTGGGAAGGGGTGTTTGTTGCGACTGGACATGGTTATGAGAGGGAGATTCGCCATTATCCCCCTTTAAGCTCGATTTCTGACACATGGGTCGATGTCGGATAGTTGGTGGACCTTCCGTACCATCAGCGGACGGACATTTAGAATCGGTATCCAAAGACATACACTGTCTCTTTATTCCTCTTGGAGTATAATCGTCATCCTGGGGGCAAGAATAACTTTTCAGTGGTTTCTTGTGTCCTGCTGACAAGAGAGCAGCCAGCCTCCCTCTAACAGCCCTCAATGGCTGAGGCGATGATGGCTCAGTTTTATCCCCCGGTGAATTTTTCTCCACATTCGATTGCTTTTGTAATGTTCTTTTTTTGTTTGGAATACCAGATGATATATTTCCGTTGCTTTCAATGACATCTTCCTTCACATTGCTTTGTCGCTTTAGAGGCCCTTTCGTCCCGACTTCTGGAATGTCTCCATCGTTATTGATGGTTAGGGGGGATTGTCAACTTTATTGCTCTCGTCATCATCTGTGCGGGATCAATTTCGATGGACACACAAGCAACTCTGGAATTCTTTATCAATAAGGCCTCACTTTTAGTCGATTATTATTAATATTGGATTCGCCGAACTCATCTCGCACAGCCAATAATACCTCGGATCGATTCTTTCGAATAGGTTGCTGAGAATTATTAGATTCGGTTCTTTAGAATTGTTGATTTCTTTTTTAATATTGTCTTGTTTTTCTTCTTCATACTCTTGCCTGTGTCCCATGTTTTTCCACGAGTCGGGATCTCCCATGTCCCGCAAAAAAAATTATAGCCGTTTATGGCGCGGGACAGTTAAAGTCTAAATCGTTCTTTAGCTTCCGGAAACATCTTTTCATTCCCATTTTTCCCGTTCATTAACTTGCGTCTCCCGCGTTTGGACTTCAGGTATGAAATAAGAATCACGCTCCAGGAGAGAGAAAGTGGACGTAAGAATAAAAAAAAGAACCTAACAAACAATAAGAAAGCTACTAGTCACGTGACGGCCGCTTCTCCTGGTAGTCATAGCAACGCATTTCTCACCCACAAAGTCACGTGACAACAACACGCCCTTTTCAGGTTGCCAGTGCGACCATTGTGTCTCAGGCTGTGTGTGTGTGGACCGGACCCTCCTTATTCATAAAGTGTCGATAGTCCGGAAGAACGTGTAAAAAAAAAAAGAGTTTTTATAGAAAAGCTATTCAAGTGATAGTATAAAAATTATTATTAGTTCAGGGACAACAAAGGCCGTTAAGTTAAGGAGTCTAGAAACAATAAAATTTATTTCTGAAATGCACTTTAAGTAAAAAACAAATACAACTTTAAAAGAGTATTTTGTACATTTTTGAACTCGATTTTTTACTCGAGCAAGAAATAAGGGAATTAGATTTTATGGAAGTTTTTAAAAAGAGATCTTAGTTCAAACTATACAAAAGATATATAGAATAATATAAAACGAATTAACAATTTATTGAGAAAAAAAGCTTTACGGTCATTTAAACAGTAAATGATATTATAAAAAAGATGCAATATCTTTGTATCTCTCTCTGATAATATAATACTCTATTGAATTGGGGAAATAATCTCTTACGTATTTGACAACGCATACATGGGACTATTTTCCATTTTGGTTTTTGTTTGTTTCTTGTTGGAAAATAAATATCTTACTTAATAATAGTATAAAAAGTATATATAATAATATTTTCATAATTAATTACAATTTCCTAATTTTGAAAGTATATATTTCATTATTATTATTTTGCTTTCCTTTTAATTAAATTTAAATGTAGTAAAAATTCCTCAAAAATAAAAATAAAATTGAGAATAATTAGAAAGCTCGTTTTAAAGTTTTACTTTAAAAACAATCAGAATAATGTTTGATTCAAAATTCATTATAACTTTGAATTAGATGTATTTTAAATACGGGTAGTACAAGGAGCAAACCTCACGTGTCTAACATTTTTTCAGAATTAAATTTTCGAATAAGTAAATATAAATATTAAAAAGTTCAAACCATTTATGACTCGTCAATTCAACAAAAGGTTGATATATTAAGTATATAAGCATATTTATTTAAATATAGCTTAACTAAAAAAAATAAACGGAGAATTCAAACAGCTTGAGAGCATTTGTTTTAAAGGTTAATTATTTTTAGTTGTGAAATAAAAAATGAGATTTATACTCTCAATCACAAAATATGTTTGTGCACATACTTCATACAACCACAGCAATATTTATCTCCTTAGATTTATAATCACTTAATATTTTTCTTATCATCAGATTAAAATCCAACATTATTTTTAATTATTTTCTTCTTAGATTAAAATTTCTATTAGTAATTCAAGTACTTTTGAGTAACTTTAACTTAGTTAAAAACTATATAAATAATTTCTTTAAAGTCCTAAATGAAAGGATTTTAGACCGGAAACATGTAACTTATTTTTAAGTTTTGAAGCAACAATTTTTTTTCTATTTATGCATCAATGTACCCGAAAAAATACTTCACAGAAAAAATAATCTCAGTTTAAAGCAATTTATATTATATTTTCTACAACTGTCTAAAACAGTACTCCCCAACCTTTATATTAATACGGACCGGTCAATGTTGATAATTTTACCGCGTCCTAGTAAGGGGTGATGTAAATTGCTTACATTTCAGAATTGCCTTGTATTTAAAGTATGCCTTCAGAATAAATACCGTTATACCATAAAATTAATATAAAGTGGAAAAGTCGCACAAACCGGAGAGAAATACAAAAGAAATAATTTATTTTTGCTTGGGTGATCCGGTACCATTTAATCACGGCCCGGTGTTGGGGATCCTTAGTCTAAAACACACAACTGGAATAAAAATCTTTATTTTTTTTAGTAATCCGTTAATTAAGTT
>BMAO01020072.1:0-28153 GCA_019973975.1 Trichonephila clavata | reverse complement strand
TGAATTTTTGCAAATTTGCTTAAATGTCTTTTTGGGCAACTGGTATAGAGCTACCTACTTTAAACGATTTAAATTTTTAACTGAAGTGCAGTGTATAAAACTTAAGAAAACATGTTAATTAAAATGAATTTAATTAATACATAAAATAACTGAGCAACAAACAAATGCTTTTAATGGGATGAAAAAATATGGGTGTTCCAATAACAATTTTTCAAAATTTGGAATGAATTACATCAGGTTTAACCTTAAATCTCCTCGGTTAGTAGTATCCAGCCCTTATTTCCCCCCTTTCTTTTTTCGTTTTGGAGATTGGCAACCACACTGAAACTCCTTCTCACTAGTGAAAGAAATAAAAATTTTCTCACGATATTCCATAATTCGTGATAAATAAAAGGTATGTCTTTTTAAAGCCAAAGGGGCTGACATGGTTCTTGTTTTAATAAAATTGTTGCTGTCACCTTGTAAACCAAGAGACCACTCAAAGCCAGATGTCTTCAAGTACATGTCTTATTGAAGCGGTATATTTGAAATACTAGGTAATAAAAATTAACGGTCGAGCCGGCAAACTTCTCTTAAGCCATGTGTTCTATATTCCTGAACTGTGTAATAAATTTAATACTTGAAGATGTAACGGGAAGATAAAAGTTAGAAGTGGACTAGCGATTTAGTTTAGATCTAATTTAATTATCCTTACATTCCCCCCCCCCATTTTAAAATTGGAGTAACGGTGGTCTTTCTCTCTTACAAACATAGTAAATTTTCAATATATACAAAACAGTACATAACATAATATAGAAACACATTTTACGCATAGTAAATAGAATTAAGTAACACGAATAATAAAATCAAATAAAATACAATAAACGAAATTATAGCAATAAACAAAATAATAACACTTTTAAAATATAATTGATACAATGAAATTCCTTACACATAAATGTACATTAGCGTTTTCAAATCTATATTGCATCCAGAAAAAGAGCTTAACGTTTCCTCCAAATCTTTCATATTGTTATATTTGTGTTATTGCTAGCACATAGTCTACCTATGTGTAGTGTATGTGTGGAAATTTATCATATTAAACAATAATATAATTTAAAAATACATTATATACAAATATTAAGATACTAATTTTCTATTAAAATATACTCAAGCGCCTTCCTAATACTATTTAATGTTGTAATACATAAAAATATACATAGCTGAAATACACTGTTAAAATAAATTAAATGTAAAAAAAACTTTTTTAAGAACAAGCTTTTATTTAAACGCGCTAAAAAGAATAAAATAAACTTTTCCTTTAAAACTTTTTTTACTATCAACTTATAACGTCATTACACAATTTATATGATATAAAAAGCTTGTCGCAATATTTAAGTACTCATATTTACTTAGTTTGAATTTTAAAAACCAAAATCAATCAGGTCAAGTTATTTATTTTACTTGTTTATCTACACAGGTAAATCTCGCGACAAGCTTTTATATCATATAAATTGTGTAATGACGTTATAAGTTGATAGTAAAAAAAGTTTTAAAGGAAAAGTTTATTTTATTCTTTTTAGCGCGTTAAATAAAAGCTTGTTCTTAAAAAAGTTTTTTTACTTTTAGTTTATTTTTTACTTTTTATTTATCGCTGGACAGGTTTCTCAACCTGTTCAACTCATTGAACACTGGTTCGCCATCCCTGGTTTAGCTGAATGAATTCTCGCAAAATGGTATTAGACTAAAAACACATTTTTTTTAAATCCGTAATTTTTAAGCAATTTTTCAATCTTCATGCAGATTTTGGCTAACATTGTTCTACACACGAAAAAAAAAGGTTTAGTGAGATTATCTTCATAAATGACAAAGTTATTAAATGTTTAATTAAAATTTTGACTATTTTTGAAAATCTTAAAGAATATATTATTTATTTGAAATATTTTGAAGATAAGGATGTATTTCTCCAACATATTAGAAGAAAGTTTTAATTGTTTATTAAAAACTTCAAAAGGCATTTAAATATTTGTATTAATCAATAAAATGCTTAAGACTAAAAACGCATTTTGTAATAAAAAAAAAAAGTTTTATCAAATAATGATAATTTTTTGCTGGACATTGAATATCTTTTACGTAAGAATCTATTTTTTTTTTTTTAATTGCTCAGATCATCTTTAGAAACTTGATTTTGAAAAAATCAATAATTAAATTCAAATAAAATTAATAGATTCTATTTGTAATTAAATTTAAGGACACATGTCGTAAGTGTGTGTTTAGATTACTGGTGATAAAATGAGGTATATTTAAATTACTCGTAGGCTTAAAATTAGAAAATTTCTTTAAAAAATTACTTCATTTTATTGTAAAATTTTTTTTAATCGAAAATATATTGCATTTTTAGATAATATTTTTCTCTTATTGTTTTCCTAGCGGATTCCTTTTTGATGGGTAAGATACATTAAAAAAATGATCTTTCCAAATCTGTAATTATTTTTTGTCTGAGTTTCATAGATTAAAGTTAGATAAATTATTTAAAGAATTTCTTCAATACTCCATCTCAGTTTAACTTGGCAGCGTTGAGAAAGGTATACAATGTACCAATCTACTTGAAAAATAGCTCTACTTTTTTGTTTTGAATTTAAATCCAAGGAAATAGATAGAAATTTGTAAAAAAATTGCATACGTTGTAGAAATTAGATTGTTTTTACGTTGTAGAAATGTAATTATTTTTTTAGACAAAGTTAATTAATACTGTCATAGCGCAACGTTATGAAATTCCAGTTTGGCTGAAAACCGATTTTCGACGCCAACTTTTGTCATTGTTGTAACAATAAAATTATTACAACAATGCAGATATATCCAAGTTAGCGCCCAAAACTAGTTTAACGTTTTTAATTAATATCTTTTTAATTAATTGCAATATCGGAATATAAATGGTCAAAACATGCATTGTCATCCAAACTAAACGTGTATACAAAATTTCAGCTGAATGGGAGGAAGATATCAGCTTCAAAATTGAGTTGCAAGATTCCACCCGACCAAATTACATACATACATACATACATACATACATACATACATACATACATACATACATACATACATACATTGTAAGTTAAATAAAGCTTTTAATATCAAAGCATAGACATGAATAAAATGATATGATTAATAATATGAGAACCGTTTATATAACACTTATACACTATTCAACACACCAGACCATATACCTTTCACATGTATTATAAGAATAAAGAATATAAGAGTATAAGCATATAAGAATATAAGAGCTCTTTTTATTTATCTCGATTCGAAAAAGGGAATCATCTTTTGAAAGAAATCTAGCATTATTATAATAATTATTTTTCAACAACACATACAAATTAGTATAGTAAATTTTTCACCATATTCACTTTTACTTCAAATCATCACATAAAACATTTTGAATCTCTCTGTAACTTTTGCAACTTATTCATTTCATAGACAAATTTTTCTCCTTCGCATTTCATATTCAGTAATATAATTTACACCATACCAATACCAACACATCTCTCTGACAAATCTGCGTGATCAAATCACAGATGTTCAGGGATGCTAATATGAAAACAATAAGAGATATACAAATCAAACTAAATAAGTTTGTCCTCTTAATTTTTCAAGACATATACAAAATCATAATGATTGAATTCTCTTCGATCCACTGTATCATTTCCAAAATAAACTTTAAGTAGTTAAATTACTTTAAATTTAGACCAGGAAAATTTCGAGAAACAGTGAATCCTGATATGTGGCCAGTATATCAAAACACACAATTTCAAGATGAGAAAATTTTTAATTTAAATTTAAATTTAGTAAAGTTACTGATGAATAAAATAATTAACAAAATAATAAAATTCAGTGGATAAAAAGAATGCAATGTTACTTTAATTTTAATTTTCCTCATAATCAGTTTCCTTAATATTAGTACATTAGAGTCATTTCTCTAATAACTAACGTTATATCCTTTCAACTTTATAACACCAATACTTTCATATAAATGATATAATTTCTTTAACAATTTAAAATAAAATAATGAAATACATTAAAATTTCTCAAAATTTCCATATAATAAAACACACTCTACTTTCTCTTCTAAATATAAGCAACAATATCACTTAACACAAATTATATTCTATAAAATTTTAATATCATTTATATTAATACTAGCTGTTACCCGCCCGCTTCGCTGGGTATTTCATGATGTTTTATAAATTTTTGCTGGTTATATATAGCATAAATTATTGATATTTAAGTCCACGCATTAAGAATTCGATTGTATTGAAGAATATACGCCCTTACGCCCCTCAACGCCACTTGGGGGTCGATTTTCACGAAACGCATTTTGTGGCGTATCTCTATTCTATGAGAGGAATCAGCTTACCAAATTTCAAGACTGTGCTTCTAATAGTTTAAAAATCGGAATAATTATTTATATCTCCCCTTAACCGCCGCAATCCCCTTGGGGGTCATTTTCCCCAAAACCCATTTTGTAGTGGATATTTACTCCATGAAAGAAACATGTCTACCAATTTTCAAGCAGGTTGGTCAAGTAGTTTAAAAACGAAAATATTTATCTATTACCCCCCCTGCAACGCCACTTGGGTTATTTCCCCCAAAACCATCTTGTATCTGATCTCTACTCTATGAAAGGAATCTATTTATCAAATTTAAAGACTGTGCGTCTAATAGTTTAAAAATGGAAATAATTATCTATAACGCCTCCTAAGCCCCCGCAATGTCACTTGGGGGTCGATTTTCACCAAACTCATTTTGTAGCGGATCTCTACTCTATGAAAGGAATCTGCTTACCCAATTTCAAGATTGTACGTTGAGTAGTTTGAAAAAGGAAACATTTACTCATAACGCCCCTCAACCACCCGTAACGCCCCTTGCGGTTTGAATTTCACAAAATCCGTTCTTAGCGGATCTCTACTCCATGAAAGGAACATGTCTACCAAATTTCAAGTCTGTAAGTTGAATAGTTCCGGAGATATCGTGATTAGTCAGTCAGTCAGTCAGTGAGTGAGTCACTTTTTTTTCTCCTTAATAAATATAGATATAAATTGTTGATATCTAAGTCGTAGCATAAAGAATTCGATTTATTAAAAAATATACTTGTTGTTTCTTAAAAAAAAAAGAAAGGGCAGAACTTATCTAATTTGTATTTTCTAAAATTGAAGTATAGAATGATGTCTGCGCTTTCGTAACCCTATAAACAAGTGGATTCCCGCAAAACCAATTTTCGGTGAATCTCTACTCTGGAAAATGAACATGCAAGCCAAATTTCAAGTCTAAATCTAACAGGGGAAAAACGAAAATTTTATTACCCCCCCCCCCCCCCCGTAATCCCGTTGAGAGTCGTTTTCCAAAATAACCATTCTTAGCGGATTTCAATTCAACAAAAGAAAAATGCAAACCAAATTCCATTATTATAGTCCTTGTAGTTCGCAAAAAGGATTTTTTTTTGTCAATACGCCCCAGTAACCTCTTGCTCCCCAAGAGTTGATTTCCTTCAAATTCCTACTCTACGAAAGGAATCTGCTTACCAAATTTCAAGACTGTACGTTTAATAGTTTAAAAATGGGGATAATTATCTTTAACGCCCCTTGAGCCCCACAACGCCACTTGGGGTCTGTTTTCACAAAACCCAGTTTGTGGGGAACTGTACTCTATGAAAGGAATCTGCTTACCAAATTTGAAGACTTTGCGTCTAATAAATTAAAAATGGAAAAAAATTACCTATAACGCCCCTTGAGTCTCCGCAACGCCATCTAGGGGTCGATTTTCACAAAACATGGATCTTTAATCCATGAAAGGCTTCTGATTATCATATTTCAAGACTATACGACCAGTAGTTTAAAAATGAAAATAATTATCTATAACGCCACTTGGGTTTCAATTTTCACGAAACCCATTTTGTAGCTTATATCTACCTTATAAGAGGAATCCGCTTACCAAATTTCAAGACTGTACGTCTTATAGTTTAAAAATTGGAATAATTATTTATATCTCCCCTTAACCCCCCCCCCCCGCAACACCCCTTGGGTCAATTTTCCCAAAACCCATTTTGTAACGGATATGGACTCCATGAAAGAAACATGCCTACCAATTTTCAAGCTGGTAGGTCAAGTAGTTCAAAAACGAAATATTTATCTATCACGCCCCTTAACCCTCCCCCCCCGCAACGCTACTTGGGGGACTATTTTCTCAAAACCTATCTTGTAGCTGATATCTACTTTATGAAAGGAATGTATTTATCAAATATAAAGACTTTGCGTCTCATAGCTTAAAAATGGAAATAATTGTCTATAACGGCCCCTAAGCCCCCGCAACGCCACTTGGGGGTCAATTTTCACCAAACTCATTTTGTAGGGGATCTTTACTCTATGAAAGGAATCCGTTTACCTAATTTCAAGATTGTATGTCGAGTAGTTTAAAAATGGAAACAATTATTTATAATGCCCCTTAACCCCCCGTAACGCCCCTTATGATTCGAATTTCGCAAAAAATCCGTTCTTAGCTGATCTCTACTCCATGAAAGGAACATGTCTACCAAATTTCAAATCTGTAGGTTGAATAGTTCCGGAGATATCGTGATTAGTCAGTCAGTCAGTCAGTGAGTCGCTTTTCTCCTTTATATATATAGATTCCTCTTCGAAGAGTCTTGTTAAGCAAAATTCAGTCACTTCTTTATTACATAAATGTAAACTAATAATTTCACTGACCTCATTTCTTACTGGTAGAGAATTTTGGTTCACGGTAATCGACATATTTTTTTCTCCGTTGATTTGATTTTGTAATTTTTTTCGATGTTGCTCTTTCATTCTTGGATTCGAATGTGATTTTCAATAAGAGATTCGATGTTGATCTTCCAGTAATGTATTCGATGTTGGTCAAATTCACATCGGGATTATCGCACATTTTACCGTTGGAAATGTTGACGCGCACTTCACTTTTTTTTTCTCGCCATCAGAGAACTTTTAATGGGGAGTTGTTTTCATTCTTTTGCTGCTGGAACGGCGCTTTTCTTTTCGGGGACAGGAGCGTTTCTTTTTTTTTCTTACCATCGGAGAATGTTTATTGTAGAGCTGTTTATATTCGCTTTCGGTCGAAGTATAGGTTTCGTTTCCCGGGCTAGAGCGCCTCTTCAGCAAAGGGAGATACGGCGCGTTCCGGATTCCATAAAGTCCTTTAAAGCGATTTCCATAGTAGTTGTCTGACTTTGGCGTCAGTTTTTTAAATATCTTAATTTTTCGATGGCTTTACATTAAAGTTAAAATTAATTTGCAGGCTGCAGGTTTCCTCCTTCCGGTATCCTACCGGCTTATTGCTGTCGTGGTTTTTTGAGTGAACTTCAAGACATTTTAATTTAACCGTCTTTATTCCATGAGATCATTTTGTAATCTGTTTGTAAGAGAGAGAGAGAGATAGAGAGAGACGGACACGTGTTAAAACTTAAGACCACTCAAAAGCCAGATGTCTTCAAGTACATGTCTTATTGAAGCGGTATATTTGAAATACTAGGTAATAAAAATTAACGATCGGAGCCGGCAAACTTCTGTTAAGCCATGTGTTCTATATTCCCGAACTGGGTAATAAATTTAATACTTGAAGATGTAACGGGAAGATAAAAGTTAGAAGTGGATTAGCGATTTAGTTTTAGATCTAATTTAATTATCCTTACATATATATAATAAATCTATTAAATAGATAAAATCTGATCTTAACTTAAGTTTTCCTTTAAAATTAAAATCATTATTTGATTTAATGAAAGCGACTATCATAGACCCCATTTACATCTCATGGAATGAGATGTAAATGGATATTTACATCTCATTATTTATCTCTTATTTATCCCCCCCCACCCAATTATTTTTTTACTGATGTGGATCCCTTTCAGATCGTCATAGACTCCCAGGGGTCAATATAGACCACTTTGGGAATCACTGATTTAATCAATTGTTAAAAATGGAACTTTCTTAATTATGAAAAATGTAAACAAAATTCCTACTAAAAATGAAAATCCAATAAAATGTAATAGTTTTAATCCAGTTCAATGAGTTAAAGTTATATCTTACCGCGTCGTTTACTTGTTTTGGGGTGGAGATACTTGAAAAGTGACCGTGTTATTGAAGTTGCTTTGCATTTGTCGAATTATACACATTGTGTTTAATATTGGCGATTTTGGGATCAAGTGAGCCTCACATCTGTATCATAATGCGTATTAAATTTTATTTCAATCCGAAGCTCCCTTCTTGGTTCGTTATTTTCAATGTTCCTAATTGTATGACAGTTACTTTCTCGCTAAATTCTTTTCCATTTGTTTTCACATGTTTTTTGAATGTTTATTATTAGTTTCAATGGAGTACGACAAAAATGTTTAAGTGAAATGAATTCATCACAAGAAAAGTTTTTGAATGCCCTATAATCGGCAAAAGAAGTCATTTTTTGCCAGATAAGCTTCTTTTAATAAAGGATGTCTTTATGTGTAGCAGTTTTCAAAAACGATATGAGACTTCCCAACGCCACCCAACAAATATGTGAGCTTTTGTGTGTGTGTAATAAGTATCTGAAAGGGTGACTTAAAAAATTAAATACTTGTACGAAAAAACTTCTACTCCTGCAATATCCAAGTACATATAGTACAGCATCATACTAATAATCACAAATTAAGTAATACCTACCGTCCTACCAACGTGATATAAACAAAGATTCCTTTACGAGAAAGATTTACATCTTCAAAAGTGAATCCATTCTGCGTTTTGATGTAAGATCCTGTAAATGTCTTGTTTACGGGTGTGTGTATAAACAAAAAGAATCTAAATTTTGAGGAGTGCATAATTTTGAGATTCTGGTTCTCGTATTCAAGATATAAAAGCTAAAATTTTCGGAAATTACATTTATTCGAATAATATTACAGATATTTTTGAAAAAAAATCATTTTTTAATATATTTGTTTGTTTCTCTTTTTTATGGCTTTAATTATTTGTCTTTAATATTCCGACAAATTGGCGAAGAACAATATTTTATTTTAAAAAATGTATTAACGTTCTGAAAACCGTTATGAAAATATAGCTCTTGGAAAAAAAAAAGGCAACATATCCAGTTTTTCAAAATTAGTACAGAATTTGAGGGAAAAAACACCTTGCTGACTTTATTTTTTAAAAAATCCGATTCTTAGTTGTGAGCATTTTAACATGATGATGTATTTTGTAGGCAAAAGTAATATGATCTTATTATAATATTTATATAATGCTACTCACTGTAACAAAGACCCATTGTATAACTCGAACTGATGCATAGGATTGTTAAATCTATTGAATCTGTTGGTACATGAAAGTCCTCGAGTGGATTAAATTAAGCAAGGAAAGGGGGAGAGGTTCCAGCTCAGGTGTAACCCTCGTATTGCTAGTATCAAGGCTGGCCATCTAGAGGGTGCGGTAGATGCGATCCAGTGGCGTAACGTACATCCTCACATTGCGGGGAGGCTCAAAGCCTAAGTTATGTTGAGATTTTGCAATCGTTTGTCAAATCCGGCTTTGGGCCCGAAACCTGACTTTGCAGAGGGCCCTAATAACCTCCGTTACGCCACTGGGGCGACCCCAAAATGATCACGAACTAAAAAACTGTACTTTTGCTCATGAAAACTTAACAATATTTTTATAATTTTCAGTATGACGAAAGTGAATTTTATTGTAAACTTTATTATTGTGGACCTCTGAGTTTCAACAATCTTCAAACTAATTATTGATGAAATGAGTATTTAGGTTTTGTTATTTGGTTCGGAGAAAACTCTCGAGAATCTCCACCTAAACAAGACTTTTTAGGAAAAATCCGAATAGTATACAGCTAGAGTTAAGAAATGAAAATAATACATATTCCTGGTGTTTTTAATATTTAATTATCGGCAAATTCGTAACAGCTCCCCAAATTTTAAGATGTGTGATGCTAAGCAGATATGATATTCTATTTTTAACATACAATAATCTTCCACTTCGAGGAACCCGTGAAATAATAGAAACGTCTAATAATGATATTTTTTAAATTTTCATCTTATTAAGTACATATGACCCAGTGCTAATGGATCGTATACTGCATGCCATTAAAATTCCATCCCAGGAAGGAACGATCTGACGAATGTCAACATCACTTGAAAGGAAGGTTGGTTTATGCAAATTAATAGTATTTCGACGCATTTAGACGAAGCAGGAGGGAGAAACGACGCCTGAAACACGCATAAAAGAAAAGTTGTGTAGGAGATTTCTCATTAGGGAAGCTCATTAATAAGTAGCAGTTTGCTCAGAATATCGTGTTATGCTTCGAACAATAAGAAAAAATGCTTACCAGCAAGTGTCGAAATTCGATAGAGGCAGGATCATTGTCTATCGAGAATATGGTTTACCTTTCGTACTGTTCGAATTAAAACCACTGTCATTTGGATAAGGAATCAATAGGTACAAGACATTCATGTCTCTAAGTTCGGATCGACAGTAACTTGAACATAGATTGGTACATTTCTTACTTCTTACACCCAGTGGTTGTGCCCTATTTCTAAGATCTGCCAAACGCCATCTTCTAACAATATCATGCAAAACTACACGTTGCACGTCTTGTTATGACCTTCCTCGATACACAGGGTATTCGATTGTTGCCCTGGACTGTAAGATCTCCAGATCTATCACCCACTGAAAACATCTAGTCTTGGGTTGCTGAGAGACTGGCCCACCACCCCTCTCCAACTAATACGGTTGATGAAGTGGGGTATAGATTTGAAGTAGCATGGAATTACAGTTGCCCGTGTTTGTCATCCAAGCCCAGTTCGATAGGGTGCCTAACCGGGTAAAGGGCGTTTTAGCTGTCAGGAGTAGTAACTGTTTTTACTAATTTTGCACCCTTGTGTAAACCTCCAAACTGCTTGCAAATTCAATCGTTTTGTCTTCCTGCCATACTGTTTTCGTGCAATAAATATATATTTCTGCATTTGCTTTCCTGCGTTATTTTGCCATTTTAATGGCCAGCAGTGCATATACAGGATATGAAACTCGAAAAATATAATTATGCATCATTTAATACATAGATTACAAGAACAAATTGTTTCTGCGTTAGTAAATGAAGTCCTTAACAAAATTAAAGACAATGTAAAAGCTTATGTACTAATAATATTCAAATGAATTGTACTCCTGATGTTTGCCATAAGAAACAAACTTCAACCATTATTAGGTATTTAAATTTTGAAGAGAAAAGACTAGCTATACAAGGGAATCATTTATAGGTTTCATTGAATTAACTATTGTGACTGGAAAAGGACTAGCAAAAACTCTATTGAAAAGATAAAATGAAATTGATTTAGATATTAAATGTGAGAGGTAGGTATATGCGACAACGTAGCAACATGAAACGGAAATATAAAGGTAGACAATCTAAAATAATAGCTCTAAATCTTCATGCAATTTATTTTCTTTGCCTATCACACTATTTTAATTCATTAATTTGTCATGCCGCTTCCAGCAGTATATGTTGTAAAAACGTTTTTGGGATATTGCAACATTTATATTGCTTATTTTCTGCATTTACAAAAAGATGAGAAATTCTACAAAAGCGTTTAAATATTACACTTAAACCATTAAGCCACACTTGTTTGGAAGCCCAAATAGATTCGGTTAAGGCAGTGTATACACAGTTTGAACAAACTTATAATGTGCTAGAATTTATCGATGTAAGTAACGATAATACAGAGATATCCATAGCTAAAAGTCTATTGGATTCAGTACAAGAAATGTCATTAATTTTATGTTTAATAGTACAGTTTGCAATACTGTCCAAAATTAATACTATCAATAAACAATTTCAAGCAAAAACAATTGTTCTTGATTCAGTTTTTAATTTAATCAATAAAAATAAAGTTGAAAAATCCAAAATTGAACACAATTTTAGACGAACCAAATGTGCTAACACGCAATCTGGGTATTTTAGAACATTTTTCTGATAAACGAATTCCAATAAGGCAAAAAGAATTTTATTCCGAAATAGCAGGAGATAAAGTTATGGAACATACATCGGCAACCTATGGCACGCGTGGCACATTTGGCACGTGAAGCAATTCTCTGTGGCACTCCTCACTGTTCCACAAATTTGTCAATTTTTGAGTGAATGGAGATTAATAATTTTAAAATGAAGCTTGTTAGACTAACATCTTCAGAATTATAGAAAGTGACATTTACCGAATTAGGGAAGCAGCTGAAAAATAATTCTAACAATAATTTTTTAATTTACACCCGCCAACATCCTCTCGGACATAAGGTGTCTTGCAGTCCAGTATAAAGCAGATGTTGTGCTAGCAGAAAGGAGAACTCCACAGTTGCCTTGCGAGAGAACATGATGCAGAGAAGGGCAGTGAAATAGATGCCCCTCAGTCATTGGCACGGATTTACAGAGAGTGCAGAGCAGTGAATCATCCAGGCTAATCTTAAACAAATGGGCCTACAGATAATCATGTCCTGTGAGGACTCTAAGACATACCACTCTCTCCACCTTAAGTAAGACCGAAAGTTGAGCACGTCTCTTACCATCGAGTAGACAAGACCAAGATTTACCAACAGCAGTATGAGTGGATATTCTTTTCTGACGAAATTTATCCCTGAGAAGTCGTATGGCATTTTTAAGAGGAATCGGTTGGTAAGGTGGATGCAGCGTCAAAGCCTCTGTGGCCAACTTATCGACTTGTTCATTTCCACGAATGCTGCAATGAGAAGAGATCCATTGAAGGATGACTTATACTCTAGAAAAGTATTTCTCAAACTATTTTTACTATGCCCCCGTCAGACTTTTAAAAATTCTTATGTCCCCTCATATATGTGTGCTTGTGCGTGTGTGCGCGCGCGTGTGCATGTGTGTGTGTGTGCATTTATGTGCATGCGCGCGTGTGTGTGTGGCGAGTGGTATTATTTATTGTAATTAATGAATTACTGATCCTTTTGCTGAGAATGGAAGAGCACGTGGAGGATGTTGGATAGAGGAGGAATCATCCTGCACCAGGTTATTCCACTTTTATTCACATTTTGACACCAAACAGGGAATGGGTGGCACCACAAAGAAACAAGGACAAAATGAACTGCATCTGGAAATGACACGATGAAGACAGAGAGATTTTTCAGCTCCCGGTATTTATAAGAAGTGGTAATAAAAAGACTTGGAATCCGCGTGACTTGCGTGGACGGAGACTATGATTGGTGAAAAGATGTCGTTCGATAAATTCTGATGTAATCTCACTTTTAAAAATGCAAGCTGTTAACTTCCAAGAGATATGGTTACATTGACCTCGTTATGTGGGTAAGCTTTTTAATTATTTAAAGGTGATTCCTGAAAGCCAGGACTATTAAAAAGTTGTTTAGAGAAATTAAAGGAAATTATTACAGAAATATATAGATATATGGCAGTATCTAATTAAGCCGGTAACAGCCTCCAGACAGGTGTGATCACTTTTGTCTAGTTGTATGTTATGTGCTTACTAATCCATAGGTCGCAGGTTCTAATCTCTGACATTAGTGACCTTGGCTGAAAAGAAAAACGCGAACCTTCTGATGTGTCATGGCACCCTCTACCAGCAAAAAGTGTCAGACTTACTTGACGCAGCAAGCAAAGTCGTCAGACTCACTTGACGCAGCAAGCAAAGTCGTTAGAGTCACTTGACGAAGCAAAGTCGGTAGACTTACGCTGGTATTCACCGCTAACCTGACCCAGCGATGAAACCTGGGGTTAAGTAACCGCGGCAGTCAAGTTAAAACTAACCCCAGGTTAGAACTTCTATTCACCACTGTTTTTCGACCTCAGGTTACTTGACTGCGGGCTTCCTAACCTGGGGTTACTGGTCGATTCTCATTGGTCGAAGTAAACCCCGTGACTTCGGCTGATTTCTCCATGATCTGAACTGAACTTCTATCGGAACAGTTACATATTCTTCTTTTTCAATGTTTATTCTTCAAAGTGAATATTTTCAAAGTTTATTTTACGCAATTTAGAAAGGGAACACTTGCATGTTAAAGAAATATGCGGTTAGTTGTTTAAAAAAAAACGAAGCATAGCACGACAATTTAATGACATTGACGGAGTGATGAATCCACGAACGACAAAACAATTCCGTCAATGTTATGGAAATTTAAGAAAAATTGAACAAAAAAAAACAGCGTTTTTCGTCAAGAAAGGAGAAAAATAAGGTGTGGTGAAATATCGTAAGAAATGGAATTTTAACGGACTTTGTGACCGTCCATTTGTTCACATACATTATTCCTTTTTTCTTAATATCCTCTCTCTTCTAGATTATGTAGAATACTTTGAATAACGTAGCTGCGAAATTGGGCAAATTTTAAATAAATTCATAAAAAAAGAGTTGAAAGAAAAATCCTAACTTAAACAGCTTCAAAACTGTAAGCATTCGAAAAATCGCATACTGCGCATGCGTGGTTAAAACTAACCCGGCTGTGACCTAGGTTAGAATTTTCTAACCTGACCCGGAGTTAAGTTATTAACTTGCAATGGTGAATCGCACTTTTGGCGAAACCCAGGTTTTCTTCCTCTAACCGGTGGTCAGGTTAGTGGTGAATACGGGCGTTACTTGACGCACCAAAATTCATCACTCACTTGACGCAACAGTAACAACTCACACGCTTGCCATCACAACAAATATTTCGTTCATTCACCCATCCACCAACTCACCGGTGCGGGAGTACTGTGGCGGTATCTAACTAAGCGAGTAACAGCATCCGGACAGTGGTGTTCACTTTTGTCAAGTGGTATGTTACATGCTTACGAATCCATAGATCGTGAGTTCTAATTTCCAACATTTATAAATGAAACCTTAAAGCTTTAAGAAATCACTAGAAAATTATTATTACGGCAAGTAGTTTTTCAAAACTTATAATGGAAAACTGAAATAGAAATAAAAAATTTAGTGAGACCTTGAGTTTGCTTGATGTTTATTGCAAAAAGATTTTATGTCGATTTAGTTAACTTTAGTCTCAAGTCTCTCCGTTTTGTAATATCCATCCTATTTCTTCTTTTTTTAGCAGCAGATCACTTATTTCACTATATAAATCCCCGTTAAATATGATTACGCTAATTTATGCTCTAAATTAGTCCTTTTCCGAATGGACTCGATACACCTGACGTCATAATCACGTGATGATATACAAAACAAATAGCCACGTGTTTGATTCGACTGAGTATTTTGGCGGAATTTTCGTATTTACATCTACTATCAAAAACAAATGAAAGAAGTTGTTCCAAAAGAAATTTCGACTGAAATGTGTGCACTTTTTAATTATTTCATTTTCAATATTTTTTGTTTTTATCAAATACGCTGACGATTTTTAAAGTTTTAAAAAGAGTCTGAAATATTTTCTGAGCATTTCAAATTCGAAGAATTTTAATTTTCCAAACATACACAGATCAGGGTACCACTTCTGTGATCTATTCTGAATGCTCTGTATTTGTTAAGTATGTAATTGATTACCTACGTTTTTTTTTCAATTCCTACTATTAGTTCACACTTTCTCAATATTTATTTATGTTGTTCAAATTTTCAATCGTTAGTAAAATACATTTTAAAGCGCTCGATTGAGCTAAAATTTTATATACATGATTATTTTAGTTGACAATACAGAATTTAATTAATGAAAATTAATTGATTAAAACTAATTATTCTAATAAATATAAATACATCCATGTTGGCATCATTTTTGGCGACATAGTGACCATTTTGGCGAACTTGTGTTCAAAATTAAAAAGGTTTTTCTCACATTTTAAAACTTTCAGTTGAACTGAAATTTGAAACACATTTGTTTTGGATAGCAATGCAATACTTTAATGATAATTAATAAAAATTAATTGTCACTTAATGTTGTGATTCTTCATATGTATACACATATTTATATTAACTATAATTATTTGATAAAAAGTAACAAAAAAAATTTTTTTCTTACCTAAGAAGGAATTGACTTATTATTTTTATAATACTTGTTTTTGTTATTTTAAGATTATTTTCGACAATTTTACAAGCACTACAGACAAAAATTTGAAACTGAACTGTCTTAATAAAGAAATTTGTTCTGTTAAATTTTATTGGAATAAAATCTCACTCTTAAATTTTGCCATCCATTTAGTAGCAATACAAAATACTTTTTAATTTATAGAAATATCATCATAACTTTATTCATTTTATTTCCTAACTGTGTATATAATGTTAATATATATCTATGCATTTTCTATGTTGCAGTCATTTGAAATTTTATTGTACTGTATGTTAATAAATGTGTCGACTTCAAAGCATTTCAATTTTGCAGACACGAAAAAACAAACCAGGGTTCTACTTCTGGGACCTGTTCTGATTTTCTAACTGATGAATAAGTATGCAGTTGAACTCACCTACATTTTCTTTTTTCTCTTTATATAACTATTTTCACTAATTTAACAAGCATGATAGATAATATTTAGAAACTGAACTGGCTCAGCAAAGTCATTGTTTTGTAATTTTCAGAACAATACACTTACAAATACAAGTAAATTAATGTAGTTCATATGTACTTTAAAAAATATGCATCCATAAATATATAATGCTGTATGGTGAAGAACATACAATATATTTTAATAATTTGTGAGATTCATATTTCACTATTTTTCCAGAAATCAGGGAATAAATCAGTTCGATACTGATGAGCTAGATCATATAGAAATTGAGAAGCACGTATCTATCTATATTCTTAAAATACTGATTGCATTAACTTTTCCTAATATTAAAAAAGCAATTATGATAAAAGAAAATTTCTAATTATCAATTTTACTATACTACAACTGACATTTTAAATTTCACGTTATTTTTATTTTACATTTTTATAAGCTTTAAATTCATGAGTAGTTACATATACATGCATAATTATGTAAATTTTTTAAAAAAATTATTTTAATACAAGGATAGCGAACGTTACATTCTGATTAAAGCCAGCACTTTCCATTCCTTCTTGGATAAGCTTGCCTTTTACAAAACAGAATAGAAGCAGAAGAATATTGTACAGAAAAATAAATGCATTGCAAATAACATTAAGTGATTTGCACATGAAAACCTTAACAGAGGGTTTCATTGCAAGAGATTTTATAGTGTATTCAATGTTTTAAATATTGAAAATACCTTAATGTCCCCCCAAAAAAATATTTTGCAAGTGATTGATATGTTTTTGGTAAAATTAAGGACAGGTGTGTCCAACACACACACAATAGAACATATATTTAGTTAATCTAAATTTTACACATCTTCACAGTAGTTAAAAGAGATACTTCAGTATTTAATTATCTAAAAAATTAGGATGCAAAAATCTGATATGTAACCATACATGTTGTATCAAAAACAGGTATACATACATATAAATCAAAAACTTGTTGTTTTTAATAATTTTAGAATATTACAGGGAAAAAGAAACATTTTTGAGAACCATTCACTATAGAAATGGAAAAATATTTTAATTTACTACAGCTTCTTTAATGTTTATACTTGATGATTAATCAAGTACCATTTTTAAACATTAGAAGTCAAAATTATCATTTACCATTTGTAAAATTACATAAAAAAAAAAATGCAACATTTTGAAAGTCCTTACTCGCTGTGCTATTTTAGGTAAAAGATATGATTGATTGATAATTGATTTCTAAATATAATAAATTAAGGAATTAAAATTTTTAATTAAAATCTGCATATAATAGAATATGTTTATGTCCATTTATGGAATATAAAAGTCCTGCTCACTCTTACATGATCAAAATAAAAAAGTCATTTTTGAATCCCTAATTCTTTTACAAAATAAATAAATAAATAATTGTAATATATTTGTGTGGTATCTATTAGCACAACATTTGTTTTTCAGAGTTTGACTGTGGTATAAACCTATCACACACTTGTACAATTTTTTTTACTATGTATTACAAATAAACATTTATAGGTATTTGCACAATTTGTAGAAGATTTATCAATATTGATTAGATTTGTGCTTTATATCGATTTATTTTTACATAAATATAAAAGTCTAAAAGACTCATGAATATTGATATTATCCTGCTTATAAGTCCTGAATAAATTTTTCGCATTGAGTTACTTACGAATATTTATTTGGCAGTTTAATACATAAGTTCCTAATTTTGGAATGGTATGAGTACTGATTTAGCATTTCATTGAAAAACTTTGAAGTAATTTAATATTTTGCTCAAGAATAATTTGGGAAACTGAAAGTTTCTTGAAATTTAGGATTTTCCTTGTAAACTAATGATATAATTAGTTAATTATCTTGCTTATAAGTAGTAGAAACTTATTTTGATTAGAATGAAACTCCGTTTATTCATGATAAACTTTGGTAACTTGTTGATGTTTAATAATGATTTTAATCTTTAATAATATAATTTGGTGGCAAGCTTCTCAATGGTATGGGCCACAAGAAATTGTCAAAAAATTGTTTTTTTTTAAATGTTTAGGGCATTGTGAGGCCTTAAAATAGTATGATTTATACCAATACATTGTGAAGTTTTTAAAAATATGTTATAAAATACTAATATTTAGCAATTTTAGTCTTAGTAATTATCACCTACAAATGTTTGAATTTTTTCTTATAAATTATTGTCTCCTTGGGAAAAAAATGAATTATATTAAAATATGAGGAAAATTTAGAAATTGTTTGAAACAGGCTAAATTATTTTCGTGAAAATTTTTACATATAGGAGCATACAAAATTTTGTTAGTTAGTTATTTAGTAATTATAATTATTTAACATGCATCATTTATCAACATTTAATTTTAATATTACATGATTATAATACAAGTGAAGCATGTGAAAATTTATTTTTTTAACAAAGAAATTCATTGCAATTTAAAAAATGTATTTTTCATATTCTATTGAAAGACTATCGGTGACATTACTTTATTATGTACTCATGTGAAGAGTATTTTTTCTAAGATGTATTCCAAAAGAGAATTTTTTTTGTCAGTTTCAATCTTTATTTGCATTAATATGGATACATAAAATTGAAACATTTTTATTGTATACTAATTTTTTAAACAACTGTTCTGTAAAAATTCCAAAGACATAGTAAGATCTTTTGAAATATATGATGATTCTGTAATGAAATAACACATTAGCCAGCTTTGATTGTCTGGCTTTACTTAGTAATTATCATTTACAAAGGTTTAAAATTTCTTTTGGAAATTTCTCTTTAAAATGTCTTCAAAGTTTAAAAAAGAAAATACTCTTACACTATTAAGTTAAAGAAAGGAATCATGTTAATACATAAATTTTGGAAATAATGATTAACTTTATTGAATTATTCTTTATTATAAATTATTTCTTATGAGTTATTGAATTGCATATAAATTATCCAATAGATGTAAAGCAAACGAATATTTCCATACAATTTAAAAAAATAAAACAATAATTAACATTAAAATTTTGATATCCAAACAATAATACTAAAATGGATTTTCAAGAACAGCAAAAAGGAAACTTAATATAAATTTTAGAAAATAACAGTGAAATTTACAGGCTATTTTTCATAATTACAAGAAGTTTCTATATAAAGAATACAATAATGTCACAAATTTATTAATAAATACCTTTCCAAACGAATGTATGCATCCATCTGCTCTGAAACATGACACATTTTAGAATGTAAAAATTTTATTCTAATGTCGATCCTACTCATTAGCAGTATCTCTTCCTATATTCACACACTACAGCCGAAGTATTAACTAATCATTCTGGCTCGCTAGTCAAAACAATTCTTTGTTTTGGCAAGCCACTCCCTATTAACAGCTGCACGCATTTTTCTCGGAAAAATTCGCTTACAACATTTGTGACAGTAATAGATTTCTCCCAATTCCAGAAGCAATTTGTTCAATAGAGCGCTGTAGAATTATTTAAATCATAATGTGGCGGGCACTTATAAAAAATAATTACTAAGCCTATAAGAATACAAAAATTCGAAGCCAAAGAATGGAAGTATAAACCCATCTTACATGAACCCAAGTAATAAGAGGGTCTACTGTAGGCGATTAAAGTGATTTACATTTCTATTTTTGACAAAAAAGAAAAAAAAACTTTCTTATGTTAATAGTTCTAAGAGACCCATTTTTTTTGTTCCAAAAGCTTGACACAATTTCAATTAAATATATAACATAGATTACACTCATTTTTCTTTATAAAGATTTGAACTATTCTAAATTATTTTCTAACATAATAATTCTGAATTTTATGTAAAAAATAAGTCCGGATCTTTTACAAAGAGAATTAATCCGTCGTAAAATGTAATTTTTATTATTTTTCAGTATACATTTGAATAATTACAAATAAAAAAAATGTTTTTAAAGAATAATCGAGGTGCTAAAAAGGTGAATTATGTAAGTTTAATAACGGAAAAATTTAAATAGTCAGATCTCTAAAACAATTGCAAAAGTTTAATAAACATGTTTTTTTTATGTTTAATTTCTGCATGTTAGATTGATTACTAAACAAAATTAATAATAAAGCGTATAGCTTTTTTTTAAGAATTTAAAACCTATTTAAGTATATTGTTGTTTCTGAAGAAGACATTCTGTGCAAATTTTAGCATATTTACTCAAAATTGATCATAAAACACTACTTTCTGCACTTGTTACAAATTTTAAAAAATCAACTTAAATTTTATTAAAATCTACACATATATCGCCGAAAGCTAAGTAAGATGCCTTTCAGGAATTTTATATAAAACTATCCAGGAAAAATAACACATTTTACATATTAAAAATATTTCGTGAAAGCATTACTTGAGAAGTAGAGTGCACGTAATTTTGTTATCTCTGACTTATTTGAAGATGGATAAGTCTAAAGAATTATCTGAGTATAAAAAAGGCGCTAAAAAATTATTTTCTAAGGGAGCTATTACATGGGAAAGAGAAATAGTGAAGTTCCAAATCTGCCATTGACAATAGCATTATTAGAAAAGATTATTCAGACAAAAAACGACCTTGAAGAAAAAATGCTCAATAGGATCAAGAATTTTTTTAACAAAAAAAAAGTTTTCAGACTCATAAAACTTTGAAACTTTTCAATAAAACACATCACATGTCACAGTTTGAACTGTCTTAGATAAAATATAAACCAAAATTTGTCAAATGAAAAAACCCTAAAATTTTTGAAACATCCTCGAGGAGAGAGACTGAAAAGGGGCTAAAGATATCATGTCACTAGGAACGATGAGGGGAAACAAATTATAATTTCTGATGAAATTAAATTTAATCTTGATGGTCCTGAATGCTGCAAATGATTGAGGATGGAACCTAAAGAATGCGTAAGTCCACAAATGGGAGAAGAATCAGTTAAAGTTTAGGAATCCTTTACATGATGGATTACGCCATTTACTACGAATTTCAACACATGGATAGAGCTCAATATTTAGTTGTACAAGATGATCCTCTGAAACCGTTTGGGAATTTATTAGGTGGCACTAATTGGATCTCTCAGCAGTATAATGCAATACATCTAAACCCTTACAGAAATGGTTTAAAAAAGAAAAGTTAATGTTTTTAAGCAAGCAAGAAGTTCAGACTTGACACCTTCGTAAACTTTTGGGCATATTATATCACAAAGTTTATGCTAAAAATATAAGCTGTTTTCACCCGCCAATGAACTTGAAATAGCCTTGTAAAAAAGGCACATTCTAAAAGTTAAACTTAACCATTTGGTCATTTCAATAAAATGTTTTGAAGTTATTAGGAAAAATATAAAAGACCAATATATCATTAATTTTTATATCTATTGATCCTTTATTGGTCATTAATTTCAAACTTCATTACTGTTTTTTTTTTGGTTAGGGGTATTTAATTTGTTTGCAGTCTATTTTTTTATTTATTTCTGAAATTGATAACGTAAGCATTTATTACATTATTCAAAATTACTGAAAACTAATTTTAATAAATTGTTATAATGCCACATTTCACAAATTTGAATTATAATTAGAAACTTTTTCATCTCATAATTTCCAAAAATAAAGCGTTGTTTTAATTATTTAACAGACTGTAATAATTATTCCATGCATTAATGATTCATGTCAATTAATACGACTGCTATACATTCGAAGCCATTTTGTTGGTTCTTTCAATACTCAGATATGAACTCTTACATTTCTTAATTTTTTGAAATCTAGGTAAAAATTAGAAAATTATGCTTGATTAAGAAGAGTGTTCATCCAATATATCAAACATGTACTATTGTTTAGCGAGTTTTTTGAGCATTGTAATTTTACATAAAAATGTGTACAATTTGAAAATAAGTAGATTTACAGCTTAGTTCAAGTAGGTTCACAAAATAAAATAGTTTTAACTTAATTGCATGTAAAATTTTTATTCAAGCTATTTTAACATTTTTGTTATTGTTTTGATAATCTATTGTTTATTACTATGGCAGAGAGATTTAGTTATTTCATTATAACTAAAAATTGAATCTGAGAAGTATTCAAAAACTTAATGAATAAGCGTTGTAAAAGATGTCACGACATGCCTCCAGTTGTAGAATCAGATTATACGAGAACCGTTCTAGTTTGTTTATAACTTCCTTCCCTGAAATGTTCTAATTCCTTAATTCTAAGCCCAATTTGTATTCTGTTTAGTTAAAATTGGCGTCTCTAGGTCACACTTGGTCTTCTCTACCCACACACTCGTAACCATAGCAGCGCCCCACCGGAAAGAACTTGAGACATTGATTTCCTTTTACCACTTAGTTCTTTAAAATGTTTGAGGGAGTAAACATATAAATGTTTTGTCTAAGCTTACATGGTGAAAAACAAGTTCCTATCCCTTCGAAACACAAAACACATAGCATGAAATGACAGACAGTAGGAAGGAAAGACCCTTCAGAGGCATAATACAGACTTAAATAAAATTTTAGTTATAAAATGTGTGTATTCACATTATATGTCACATTATAATTCAATTTAAAAAATCTCAACATGTAGTGTTGTAATTCTTACTAAACACATTAAATAAGTTATAATTAATATCGAATAAAATAGCCAAAAATACATATAAATATCTTAGTTGTATATAAGAAACTTCAGATAAAATTTTATTACTTGAATAACTGTTAGCTTGAAGACTTGGTGATATTTTTAATAAGAACATAGGAAACTATTTATAAACTATTTGACTTTGAAAATGCAACACCAAGAAGACATGTCAAAAAAGTTTTGCAAACTTCAGAGTAGACGCACGTCACTGGGTAATGCAAAGGATGTCAACGCAGCTCTTTTTCTCCTGCACACGTTGAGTAAATATAAGTGAAGAAATCTGTGTGTGTGTGCACTTGGATTAGGAAAAATCCATGCTATTATTATTTCTGAGAGAGAAATTTTGTGGACATTTTTTTCTAGTCTTAGAGAATATGTATAACAGAAAAGAATGCCAGACCATTATTCCAGTACCAGTAAAAAGACGATATTACGAGGGGCATGGCGATTGGTCTAAAAAAGGCAGGTTGGTCCAAAAGTCAAGACTCAGTTGACACAAGTAGACGTCTCCATGGCTGTGGCAAAAATAGTTGGAACTTATAATTGGAGTGTGACAAGTTTGATGGGTGCCAGTGGGGCCAGAGCGGCATCAGCACGCTTAGATCGACGCATCCACAGAAAAGTAGTAGAGGCAGATCAAGCCATTTCTGCTTCCATTTTCCAATATATGCAGGACATCCTTGATGTTCTTATATCGATTAGAAATATTGCCTATTGATTGTTTGATAGTGATCTGTAAGTGCTAGTTAATTAAACTGGCATTAATCCTACAGCACAGAAGATTTTGATTGCAATGGTGCCGGGTTAGAGCGATGTTGACAACGAAATGGCTCAGGATCGCAATTTCAGACAAGTAACATTTCTATTTATCTCACGACAGTCATCTTGTATTAGTAGAGCACCAGTGTGGTTACAGGGCCATTCAAATCGCATCTGTAAAATTCCCTACGACCCCAGTCATGGTTTGGGAAGCCATCACGAACGATAGTATGTCCTCTCTTGTTCGTATTTAAGGCACTGTGACGGTCAACGATACTTGGATTATGCGCTGCTGGAGGTGATAAGCCTCATCATTGGGGATGGAGGAAGAAAGGGGTATCCAATACTCTTTACCAGCAGGATAGTTCTAGACCCACATCAGCCGACGTGTTCTCAAGAAATACCAATGCTTCCCTGGCCAGCATTCGTCCCTGATCTCTCAGGAACGGAACAAGTCTTGGATTTTATTAGACGTCTCTTGCATGCCTTTCTAATGCCGCTTTCAAAAGACGAACTGTGATAAATGATTGGCAGGAAATGGAGAGCCATCCATCAGAACGCCATCCGTACTTTCATCGATTCTGTACTTGGATGTGTAGCTTCGTGTTTCATCATTCGCTGTGGAACTACAACCTAGTGAACTAACATTGTTCTCACTCGATGTTACATTTCAGAATCAACATCACTTATTGTTCATTGCTGTCTAATCCTGTCGAGTTACTTCACTTTCTGGTCATTTCTTGGTGTTACATTTTCTGTCACGAAGTGTATATGAAAAATAGTATAGTAAATATTCTACTGTGGACTTTACCACATACAATAACAGGAATTGAACTGCAATTTATATTTAATTGTCGTTAGAAGTCTTAATTTATATTGAATTGATTTTTCTCATCCAGCCTCGTGTAACTACATAGTTTCGTGGATCTCATTAAGAATCCTTGGTTTAAAGATACGCAGGGGATGAATTTGAACTCGGCATCTATTTTCCAATTCACCATAACTATGTGCAAAGATTTTTGAGTCCAAAGTCTTTTTAATAAAGTTGCAGCTCCCATTATTAAACACGAAAACCAATACTGAAATACAGATTGGTCTTGTGAATCTCGAATCAGTAATCTACGACCACTAGTGCATCCCTTGTCACAAAAATTAAGAACTCAACAAAAGTTTGAATAATTCTTAACGTATGTGAAAATGTTGGTTATGATTGCATTTGTTCATTTTTCAAGACACATTGAAAGATATTAAAAAGAATGCGTTATTAAAAACGTTCATGTTATGAAAATGCAAACTTCTTGTAGAATTTATACCGTTTGGTATCCTTCTCAATATGTTCCCAAAGTCATTTTTTTTCGGGCAACATTTTTGTTGTTGCTTCTCTATTTGAGCCAAACTGAAATACAAACCAGAATCTATAATATTTGTAATGATTCTCGAAGAAAAATTAAGTGAAATATAAATAATTCTAAAAAAAAGTTATTATTATTTTTTTCTATTATGTACATGCAAACATTTGTTAAAAACTATGAAACCCTTACAACAACGAAGATATGTTTAAATATTTACCAAATATATCCATTCTTACAATTAAAATTAAGAACATAATTTTTATATATCATAAATTTCGTCTAAAAGTTAAATGAATGTTATAAATTTACTATCATTATTAATACTAATTATATATTATTGTTAATTTTGCATATTTAAATCATGAATGATTTAAATTATACGTGTAATAGTTAATTTTATTTGATCACCTATTGAATAATTTAATTAATCGAAATCAGTGTATTTCTATATTAAAATATTGAATATTAAGATAGATTTAATCTACTTTGAAACACAAATTTCGAGTCATATATATATTCCTTCCTTAAATATCATAAATTTTAATAGATGAATAAAATACGAAAGATAAATTATAGAAAATATTTTGTATAAGAAAAATACTGAATCATATAAACAAAACACACTATGACTTTGAGCTTCAGTTCGTAAATTGAATAACTTGATAAGGAAATTACATTAATCTCTTTACACAAACTCTCTCTATTAGAGACTTAATATAGGTGAGAGAGAGAGAGAGAGTGTGTGTGTGTGTGTAAGCACGGCCAACATTTCTATCAGATTCAATTGCATATCATACAGATCTAAATACAAGAGTTAGTGTTACAGTTCATTTTCTGCAGTACTTACGTTTCAATCTGCTTGGCTCGAAAATTTTGCAGGAGTTTCGAATTTAGTTATATAAATCTGTAACATTTTGCAATATAAATTGCTCTACAGATGTATGATTTAAAATCTTGGAAACCTTTTGACACTTTTAAGTGTACTTTTCCTAGTTGGATGGCTTTATTTTTTTCCTTTTTGTGTAGAACATGTGAAATAGTTAATAAAAGTTAGATTAAATGTTAATAAACACGTGGTTACATTTCTACTAATTGGAAATATTTAATTATTTTTATGATAGTACTTTATTTGTGTTTCTTCAAATAACAGCTCATAATCGTTAAGACATTCTTTTTCGTTTCCAATCATAGAACCTATACAGAAAAACAACAATATGAATGGTTCGAATTTATAGAGAAAAAACAAATTAGAATAAAAATTTAATTCTTGTGCAGGTTTAGGTAAATGAGCACGCACACACAATGCAATACTTTTTCTCCTTTTAACTATAAAAATGAAGAAATTGTGAATTGTTACAAATACATCCTAATATATTGAATTCTTAATACGAAATACGAGCTTAGATTTTCAATTCTTAACACTTATTCTTTTATAACTTAAAGCTTCATAAAACAGAAATATGTTCTCATTTCGTACTTTGCTGATAATAATAGTGTGTCACAGGGTATTACTTTTTCTTTATTTATGAAGTAAAAAATACAGTACACATTCTTTATCTCCACCCCATCATTATAGAAGAATCCCTCCCCCAAATCCAGCGCATCGAAGAATTTAATTCAAATCTCAGTTTATTGGAAAGTGGTAGATACAGCTAAAGAATGTGTGTAACTTTGAGGAACTTCTGCCACTTTTTTTTTATGCATTTCAAAAAGCAATTTCAAAAATCGATAAATATGTTGGAGTTTGACATGTAACGCTTGTGAAGCAGAAACGGGCAAGCGAAAACCGATAATCACTCGGTCTACCATCCTCATACTACCAAACAATACATAAATCAATATAAAAATGCTTAATAAAAACAAGAGTCTTCTTGTCAGGCACCGATCAGAAAAAGCTTCACTTTTTTTTTAAAAAAATTTATATGTAAATTAATGTATATCTTAAAAAGCAGCAAATGCGTACACTCTGCATTCTTAAATACGTTATACTAAACAAAACATTCTTCACTTACCAGTTTCAAGTAATAAAGTAAGATGTTTTCAATCTGTAATGGATTCAGAGAGGAACTTATGAAGCACCTCCAAAATAAGTACCTTAAAATGTAAATTTAAGTCGATATTTTTCACACTTACAATCTTAAGACGATCCATTAAAATTTAATAAGAAACAAGAGAGCTTTCTTGAGAATTTTTCCTCGCACAGCCGCAATTAATTTAAAATTTCTCAATTTTTAAAAAAGGGAATATTTAAAATCATATTTTAGTCTTTGAAAATGCTTTTAAAAATGACAAATTTTAATATTCAGTCTAAAGTAATTAAACATGACAACTCTGTATAGAGAGGTATTAATATGTTTCGAACGCTTTGATACTATCCTCACTATCAGATGTGGAACGAGGTTGCTGTTATCCTTACTGATGGTCTATCTGTCTCTCCAACACCCTCCTTCTGACTTCATTTCGTCCGGCATGAGTACAAATTTCTCGGAAGGATATTCCTCAAAAATAATTGTGCCTTATAAATATCAATTTATAAGGCACAGTTTTTCTTGTATTTAACTCAGAGTGTTTGTTCAAATTTCTTCGAGAAAATGCTAAATAATAATAGTAATAAAGCAGTGAACCAATTAATGATTTCATCGAGAAATGCGTTAAAAGCTTTGACACACACATACACATCGACATATCGCGAACATACTATTATTCTTAACAGAAGTAGTAAATCGAATATATTACTAAGATTGCTGATCAGAATGTATGTACAACTTTCCTTCTCTCTTTCCCCAGACGTACGGAAATAATTCCCTGGAGTCCTCTGAGAAAATATTTCTTTTTTACTGGTACTATAACCATTCACTCGGACTTATCCCCAAAGATAGTTGGCAATATTGAGCAGAAACCGAGGAAACTTCAATTTTTAAGACACCTTTCTTCTTTATTTTTAATGCTAACGTTTCAAA
>BMAO01020071.1:0-36956 GCA_019973975.1 Trichonephila clavata | reverse complement strand
TTTGGATGTAATTTAACTATAATTAGTTCTATTCATTAATTTAATCAAAAGGATAGATAGTAAGACAAGTACTTGATTGGGAAAAGAGGAATGCAGATCAAAATCTTTGAAAAGGGATTTAATCAGAAGATTTTTATCACACAGTCTAGCCTTTGCTAGTTCTTACTTTTGTCATTGTATGACAGTTTTGTATTGTATATCCGCTGCTGCTGCAAGGCAAGTCTTCTTAATTATTTTTAAATTATTTAATGTACCTTTTTTTCTTAATACCTTCTTTATACTTGATTTTACTATTTTTGTTTTAATTTTCTTTTTATACTTAACTAGCTGTGGCTCAGTAGGGTTAAATGAAAAAAAGAGAGCTGGTTCATCCAGCCAATTGTGAATCTTATATTGGGCATAATTTTCTCAATGGATAGTCTGGTTTAATTACAGAAATGGAGGTCTGAGAACTTAAAATTAATTTGAGTTTCAAAACATGAGGAAAAACTGGGTGATTTCAAATTTTTTAAAGATTCAATCAGGCAATGAAACACAAAAATAATTTATATCAGAAAACCTAACCTGTGTATTTCAATGACATAAAAAATTGTTTATCGTGCGTTAGCTATCGGAATGTTGCCAAAACTACAAAACAAAATTTGAGTGGTTGAAAGAATAACTTTAAAAAAATTATTTATTCGAAAATTAATCCCAATTACGTATCAAAGAACCAAAAAATCTATAAATACGGCAACCAATAACTTAACTATAGTAAAAATATGTAATAATTCGGAAAAAAATATGTGTAAAGCTTAAATTTTCGCATTCAGAGCGAATCGTGACATCGTATGATGTCATAACATCAAAAAATTACTTAAAAATTAAATTTTGAAAGATTTAGAGTGCATTTCGAAATAAAAAGTACATAAGAACCTGACCAGAGTCAAATGCAAAGTTGTGTCAAAATTTCAGATAAATCCATGCAGAACTTTTTGAGTTATGGAAGTGTACACAAACCAAGATAACATTTTTATATATATATAGATGTATGTTTAAGTAATTATGATGAAATAAATAGAATCATTGCTATTCTCAGTGGTCTTGAAACTTCAACTCATGGAACACCTATAACTGCAATGTGCTTTTGTGGAACAGCAAGAACTAGAAAGTGTTTTCGTGGAACCCCAATCCATATACATAGTGAAGAGTACATCAAATAATTATACTTAAAGTAGTGTCAACATGTTGTAGGCACTTTATGTGAAGGCAACTAAAAAGAAGTATTGCATTTACCAAAAAATTCTAATTTATTTTTATAAATATCATTTACTCAATAATATTAATATATGATCTAAATGTTACCTACCTATACATTATATTTAGTAACTGGGATATATGCTAGTATTTTTTACACAAACTGTCGAAGTCTAGGACTATTGAGATTAAATGCAATCACATTACAACTTTTGTGTTTAGTTTGTCTTTCTAGCCACTTACATTAAGAAATATGTTTCACACAAACACAATGTTCTGAATGACATTAAAATGTTTATAGGTGAGTGAGACATCCTATGTAATTTGCATGAATTTGCAACCTAAAATTTAGGAGCTATTGCTTAAATTTAGATTTTAACACCAACTCTGTGGATGTGTTGAATTCTTTCCTTCATTATAAGTTGTTTTCCACAAATGTAAAAAGGTACATTTTCCATTAGAAAATTATTTAGTTTTGCAAGACATTGAGCTAAAAACGAATAAAAAATTATCTCGTGGAACTTGAGATAGTAAACAATAGAATATTCACAATGTAATAGGAAGTATATATATAAAATGTTTCAATATATTCTTTCATTATATTATAATTAAAGTTGAAAAAGTGGTGTAAAATAAAGTTATGTATAAATAAAATTTTCAGTTTTAATTAATAGGATGAGCTTTTGATACTTGTAATTATACAAACTTCATAGAGAACGTGAATCCATTTTGCATATATATTTATTTCTTAATTTTTTTGCGACTCGTGGAACCCCAGGGTTCCGTGGAACAAAGTTTGAAGACCACTGCTATTCTGAATTGCTTGCAAAAATTAGATCTTTATTCTTAAATTCAATGCAGTATTGCTATTTATAATTATACTATTTACTTAGTTTTATGAAAATTGTTCTCCTTTCACTACTTTTTAAGTTTAATATTTATGTAGTATTTCTCTCCCTAAGCCTATTTTTTAAAAAATATACTTCAACTAGAATAAGAAAGAATCCAGCCATTCATTTTTTGTAGAAAGGGGTGCTGCAAAGAGGCACTTAGATCAAAGCTAGGAACTTCACTTTTAGGAAGTTTTGGTGGTGGGCGGGGACACAAACTACCACATTTCATGTCATTTTAGAGTGGCAACATTTTACAACCTAATGCTTTCCAAAAAAAAATTAGCGATTTTTCAAAAAAAATCTTTATAACAAACTCATTCCAATCTAACTTTGTAACATTTTTCTTGTTATTTTCATTGTGTAAAAGTATTTGACATGCTTGGTGTTTATTTACGTGTTAGCGTCACCGCAGCAAAATTTACGCCAGGTGAAATGCGCCATATCAAGTCCATAAAAAGATTTTCTTGTGTGTTTTATTTGAAAACAAAATCAGTCCTCACACACATAGATTTCGGTAGAAAATGGCATGATCAGTGTGGCGCAGATTTGGCTGTGATGATGTTAATACACAAAGGACGCTTTCTGTAATATATGTCACATTTTATGCATTTGAACCTGTAAATATTCATGACCATTACATTTATGTCATCTTATTTGTAATTTCTTGGAAAATGATTTATTAAGTGCAGTGGAATGAAGTTTAATTTGATTGATTTTAAACATTTGCCAGCATGTATTGGACCATCAACCAGTAAATTAATGGAGAATTTTTCAGATTTAAAAATAAGGTTATTTTGTTTCAACATGTGCAGCAATGTTTTTCATTATTGGCTAATGAATGTTGTGCAATCATAACTGTTCAATTATAAGAAAAATAATTGATAGGCTAATTCATAAATACCCATTTACCTTTTGGATGAATATTGACATTGCTGAGAGTTCATTCTATGTTTTAGAGTTAGAAGAACTGAAATCGAAGAAAAGGGTGGAGAGGACTTGGTTTATATTTATTTCATTATCATTTATTTTTTAAATAATGTGATGTGTGATAAAAAAAATTTTATTTTTTTCTGTGACAAGACAACTTACCTAAATAGTGATGTAAAGTATAATGCAAAGGATTAAGACATTCCTTTCAAGTTGTTACTGCTAGAAAATAATTGGGTACTTGTGTATTATTGCAACACGATTGCCAAATTAGCAACCCCGATTTTCTATGTGTCATACGCACTGAATTAGCAACCAGGTGTTTAGTTTCATATAATGTTGCAGTTGGTTGTGATAATATGTAAGTGCCAACAATTCCCTTATTTATTTGAATCTAAGCCTTATCCAATGTTCACGCTACTGAAAATCAAATGTGGCTTGGAATCGACAGAGGAAGATTTCACTGGATGGGAGAAATTGAATATGATACAGATGGTTAGAACAATTACAGGTTCACGTAGGTATTGAGAAGTTTTTCAAAACTGGAAAAATAAATTGATTATTCACTTCTTATTGCTTCTTACTTAAATTTTTTAAAATTCTTAAATATCAGATATCGATAAACTATTTTGCACCTTTATTTTTTCCACAGAAACAGTTTGAGGATTCGGGATGTGGCTTAGATTCGAATGAGTATGGTATGAATATTCTGTGGTGTATACAATAATGGGGGTTATTCACTTGCCCTCCCTTTAACTAAAAAATGCTTGTATTTTAGAATAAAGATTATATTATGGCACTTTTATGCTCGTATTTTTTTACACCCCATCCTATTTATAGTAGTCTACCACTGTAAATATTAAAGAAACAATGAAATTTGTATTGTAAAAAAAATTGCTTGAAATAAACCTTTGAAAAATATAGCAAATTGTGTATTTTTTAATGTTTTTCATATTTCCTAGAAATAAAGAGTAAATAAATAAATTAAATTGTAAGTTCATTCTTTGTTTTTTAAGCAACTGCCATATGTTAAAACTGTAGATGAGTTAGTCACGAATAATATATGGAATAAATAAAAATGTTTTTTAGAATTGATTAAAAATAACAGAAAAGAAATATTTTCGACTGTAAGCTTTTTATTCGTGTTCTTACATCGCCGCAATATTGACAACTCTCTTGTTGCCAGATCACAAAAACAAAGATAATACATAAATAGAGATGCAACAAAACGATATGAAAGACTAAAAAGATATTATTTTAAAGAGAAATTTTAGATGTAATTTCAATAAGAAGTTGCATTTGTAGTAGTCAAAAGCAAATTATATCTAATTTAACTATGATTTTTTATGACTGCTCTTCCAAGTTGACGACAACACAATCATTAGCAATGTTATCCAATAAAATATATTCACGACAAAACTTAATTTGGTGAATTTTTTGCTTGTTGCCATGTTTGGTTTTATAGCACTTATACTGAAGGACTCATGTGAAGTATACACATGTGTGGAAAGGATTTGAAAGCAATGGAAGATATTTGTTTTTAAAAAGTCATCTGAATTGAAGTTAATCTAAAAATTTTATTTATAATAGTTTAAGGGTTTAATTTTAAACTGTTAAGGCATGCTTCCTTTAAGCAATTAGACTTGTATTTAAATATAATAAGATACAAATTACACTTCAATACAGGTTTAGAAACGAAACAAAAGTGTCGAAATGATGAAGAAATGGAATGGTAATCCGGGATTAAGAAATTACTTAGAACAGTATTCTTCAGCTGAAGGAATCCTTAAATTTTTGAGGACTCTATCCTACCCTTTGAAAAATATATCTTTAAAAAATATTTGAAGTAGATCAACATGTTATCCACTTTTTATTTAAAGGCAGCTGAAGAAAAGTATTGTATTTCTCTCACTAAAGTGTTTTAAATAAAAAAATGAATGCACGATATTTACGCCTTAATTTGTACTCAGGTTTCACCTTCCCTTGTATTATATTTAATGGCAGAAAAATATATATGGAATACATTTTTGCTTGCATTTTTTTCTTCGTACAAACAGTCAAAGGCTAATTCTGTTGAAGTCAACGATCTAATTTCCTATTCTGCATTCAATTTCAATCTATATTTTGTTTTTATTGCCCCATATGTTGAGAAAGATTTTTCACTTAAGGTATCCGACTACTTATGACTACTTTTTTTTAAAAAAAATGGAGACTTGGGGATTTTTAGTTGGTTTTTGGTTTGTTTAGTACATTTTAAGAAAAATATGCCATAATTAAGAATAGAAAAAGAAATTATTATTTCTAAAATGGGTAAAAATTGGCAAAAAATAACATAAACGCGGTCCATTCTGTACCAAATTTTATGAACAGATTTTAAATTCTAATGTGTTGCTATATTATTCATTTTTAAATTGACTTCAGGATAAGAGATATGTTAATTATTACAAAAACTAGAGCACTTTATCTTAGTTATTATATGAAATTTGCTTAAAAAAAACAGTGATTATATTCACATAGGGAGCTGTAAATTTTGTAATAAAACAGTGATTGATAAATCTGAAGGTTAAAACAGTTCTACTATTATACAGAACATACATAAAAAATTTCAGCTAATTGTTTTCAAAACTTTTTTAGCAATCGCATTCCCCGTTTGATTATTTTCAAAAAATCGCAGTTCGAGTAAAACGCGTTTTGAAGTATGTCATCTTGCTCGAAGTAATTACATCTGCTTTTACCAAAACACTTATAGATTTTGTTCTAGTGAACGAAAAATAATCAACTTGTTATTTTTATGAAGCTAATAAAATGTGGTCTATATAATAATAAAAAAAAAAATTGGTCAATTTTGGTAAAATTCACAATTTTAGGGTAGTCGGATAACTTAAAAATGTTGTTCCAATTGGCATAAAAATTTTTTTAACTCTGCGTGACACTTCTGTGTTTGAGTTTGCAACAAAGAACATTTGAGCTCTTTTTGCTTAAATGCAACGTCGAATGTGTTAAGTTATCCGCTATGAATAAAACTTTTTTTTTTTTCAATTCCTACTATTAGTTCACAATCTCCCTATATATATATTGTTCAAATTTTCAATCTTTTATAAAATACATTTTAAAGCGCTGAAATTTTATATACACGATTGTTTTGGATAACAATACGGTAATTTAATTATCTAATATATAAAATTCTCGTGTCCCAGTGTTTGTACCCAAACTCCTCCTAAACGACTGGACCAAATCTTATGAACTTTTTGCGTATATTCAGTAGGTCAGAATAGGACGTAAACTATTTTTCATTCCGATATTGCAATTAGTTGAGAAAATATTATTTAAAAAGCCTAATTGTTTTACTCCTGGTGGTTGTTTATTTGGTTAAACTTCAATTCCGTTTCGGCCGAGCGAAGATCCCCACTTTTTCGACCATTTTAATACAGCCATCCAATTTTTGCTTTTGAAATCAGACAAAAAATAATTACAGAATCGCAAAGATCATTTATTTCGCCACAACACGGTATAATTTGTTTTGCAAAATAATGATTTTTTCTATTTTTTAGGATTTTTTTAAAAAAAAATTTTAAAATGATGCGTTTTTATGAAAATTATTTCTAAATCGTTGCGTATGAATTAATTTTCGCGTTATTAAAACGATATTCAACACTAAATAACTTCAATCCTTTCTCTTTTAGAACCAGTCATTTAAAAAATAAAATGCCCAAAACTTTTTTTCTATGATTTTTAAAAAAATACTCAAAATTTTAACTCAACATTGAATAAATTCGTCAAATATTAAGATTATCATACAAAACTCTTTTTGCATTTGTAAAATAATATTATACAACTTCTGTGCAAATTAAAAAAATTGCTTAAAAATTACGAATTTTAAATTTTTTTTGTGTGATTTTCGTAAAATACCGTTTTTGCGAGAAATAATTTAAACAGAATTTTTTGTACATTTTTTATTTAAAAGTACTTCATTTTTGAAATTAATGTGTGAAGTTTGAAAGCATTTACTTAAAAATCAAGCCCTAAAAAATAAAAACTTTAATAAAAAATACGCGATTTTACAGTTAGCCAAGCCTTGGCGTGGAAAAATGTTTTTGCGCCAAAGAGCTTTGAACTGTTTCACTGTCCACTTCACATCTAACTCAAGGGTTACACCAAAAAGTTCTGACTTAAACATGCAAAAATCAGCAAATTTTGCGAGTAAAAAAAAAAAAATGCGATTGGAAAAAGTTATTTTTGTTTCAAATTTCGTCATCTTTTCTTCATATAATTTTCGAAATTAAATCATTGTAGATGTCAGATTAAGATGAAAGAATGTATTCAATACATTTCTGAGATTCATTTAAAATATTTATCAGTATCAAAATTTTTGTTTTCTTTCATAAAACTTATAGTTTACTTTAAAATAAGGCCTAATGTATATAACGTTTTTTGACATATAATTTGATAATAAAAACGCAAAATTTGCCCATTTCAAATTTTTTTTGAATTATTCAGTTAAATAAGCATAAGTTCCTTAGAAACAAAATAAAAACTATGTTCATATTATATATTCTTCATTATTAATTGCGTGTTATTAATATATCAAAAATCACTACATTTGGCGAGTAAAAAAAAAAAAAAAAGAATGTGCAAGTGAAAATTCTTTTTTTCCCCCTTCTATTTTTTGTACATATCTTTAATTGAATAATCAATATATTACATTCTTTTATAAAACAAAAATAACTAAAATATTTGCGAAAAACTGAATCGCTTTTATGTCGATATCATTATTTCAAATAAGTTTATTTGCTATACATTTAAATGTAATCGTCAATCGAAATTTTTCAGTTATTATGTGAATATCCTGTGTGGATCCGCTCTTCATTTAAAAATTACTTTCAATTTCAACCTTCCATTCATCGTTAAAGTCTATTCAAACCCTTCTGCTACGGATCTTCCTGGTTGAATGGTTAGGACAACCGATTCATAACAAGAAGCTCTCGGTTCATATCCAGGGAACTCGATTTGTTCCTTTCTGCTTATTTTTCCCACGTAAATTGATTTTAATGGCACATACTTATTGAAACATGCTCCTCTGTTTTTTTAATGCACTTTTTATATTTTTTTAGCCTTTAAAAGGGTTTTTTTCTGATTTTTATTCATTCAAAGTAATTTCTCTCTTTTTCAACAATTGAATTCACTTGCTGCATCCCCATTGGTCAGGCTTCACCCCGCCCACCCATTGATCTGAATTCGACTTTATTTTCAGTGCTGCCATTATTTAAACAAACGGTATGTCACAATTAATTGCTAAATGAACATTTTAAATCAATTTTAATATAAAATAATTAATAAGTTATAGTTTTGTATTTTATGATTTCTTCTAAAATGAATAAATATCAATGAATTTAAATGAAAATGATTTTTAAAAAGTTCATTGATCATTTAGAATCTGTGATTAAAAATATAAAATGCCGAAAACTATCTTTTTTTTATATGAATTTTTAAAAAAAACCTTTTTTTTTTTCTATTTTACAAAGCACTGATATTTTGCATATTTTATGATTTTTTTTCTAAAATGAATCAATATCGTTGCGCTTAAGTAAAAATGATTTTTAAAATTTTTAGAATCAGGGATTTAAGAAATAAAAAGCCAAAAACGTTTTTGAACAAATTTTAATAAAACATTCAAAATACTTTAATCAATCATTTAATAATTTCTTCTTTTATAAAGATAATTGAATGAAACTTTTTTTCCGTGTGTCGAATATTTCAAAAAATCCTCACAATTTTACTTCAAGATTTAAAATAGAAGTAAAATTTTGTAATTTGAAAATTTTCTATTTTTCTGTCTTTTTTCAGCATACAACTATTTTTAAAAAAACTACATTTTCGTTTCCGAGGTCTAAAAAATTGCAATGAAAGAATTGAAAAGTGAGTGATTATAAAAAAATTCGCACAGTACGCCTATTCGAGGGTTTTGGCGACGGACCTCGAAATTTTCAACCTTGGTCAAGTGACGAGGACGACACCTGAGTTTTCATCCCTCTCTCCTAATTACCACACAACACCAACGCAAGAGCACATTTCGAAAAAGGGAGTTTTAAGGACATAGTTAAAGAAATCACTCACATCTTGCATGCACACACATAAATGCTATCGTCCTGAGAAAAAAACAGGAAATTCCCATGGAGATTAAGTTATTCACTCGGTAAAAGCCCGTGCAACGCCAGGCTAAGCGGAGAGGAAAGAAACAAAGAAGTAAAAGTAATTTCGAAAAATAATATTGGAAGTGCTGATTTTGTGGAAGAGAAGGGAAAATGTGTTAAACGAGAAAATCATGATACGCACTCACGGGTTATGCATTCACATCGTACGCTTCACATCTACCCAAAAGTGCTGGTGTCAGAAAGAAAGGAAGAAATTAACATGGTGTTTAAGTTATACCCTCGGTAAAAGCCCGTGCAACGCCGGGCCATGCCAGCTAGTAAATAATTAAAATTAATTGACTAAAACAAACTATATAAAGAATTACGGATGCAACCCTGTTGGCATTATTTTTGGTAACATAGCGACCATTTTGGCGACGCGTCAGAACTTTTTTTATTACATTTTAAAGAGCTCATTTAAGCTGAAATTTTCTATACACGATTGTTTCGGATGACGATACGATAATTTCATTATAATTAACTGTCTGAAACTAATTTCAGATACAGTCGCGTAGGATTCATTTTTAGTGATTTGGGTCAAAACTTTAAAACATTTTTTCTTCTCACTTTTCAAAGCATTCAGTTGAACTGAAATTTTATATACACGATTTTTTTTTGGATGACAAAACGATACTTTAATGATAATCAATACAAATTAATTGCATCTTAATATTGGGATTCTGTTATATATATATATAAATATTTATATTAATTGTAATTATTTCATAAAAAATAATTAAAATAAAACTTTTCTTTGGTGACCTAAGATGGAATTGACATTAAAAATTTTTTTGTATGCTTTTATGTTCTTTTTTTTTTTGCTGTATCCGTCTTAGTTTTTTAACTATAGAGCTCCAAACGTTAGAGGGAATTATGAATGACCCTGCATTGGCAAAATATTACCCCGACTAATGGAAAAGCATCAGAAGTTAGGTATTATTCTTGCAATCTACGCGCATTTGATTTATTGAAAATCTCTTGTGAAACCCTCAAATATCTAATTCCGTTGAATGCTGTTAAATCAGCAAAGAAATCCCTTTTTTTTCCTTACGCAATTTCTAATAATATTTACAGCTCTTTGTCGATTAGTAATTTATTTTAAGAATTTCAATATTTCTCGTCACAAAATAGAAAATTAGAAAATGAAATGAGAAAATCTTGCCAAGTATTATTTAAAAAAAAAAACAGATCAGCGATTCTTAAACTGCAGGGTGCCCCCCCCCCTAAGGGTGCGCGAGCATATTGAAATGTCAAAAACAAAATAATATTGAAAAAAATTATTAATTTACTGAAAGAAAACAAACAAAATACATTCTGACATAATAAAACATAGAATACACATTTGCACTGATATAAATGTATTAGTATTGCACAAAATATATGTATTTTATAATAAATTTAACAATATTAAGTTAAGAACAACATTAATAATTACCAATTACCTCATGGGCTGTCATATATAAAATTATTACAAAATTAACACTTATCTTGATAATTTTTACGGTTAATAATTAATACTTTAACTGCCGATTAAAAGTTACGCACTCCGCTCCCCAATTTCACCGTTTTCCACGTAGGCACGCATATGTGATTAAATAAGAGCAAATCCTCTGGAATAAGTAAATCATTTACACACGCACACTGTCAAGGTCTTTTTATTGCATTCTAAAGTATTCGGAACAATTTTATGGATAGAAGAGCACAGAAAAGATCATACTTTCGAAAGACATATACACTGCTGGAAACCGTAAATGCAACACCCTGAAGGAAGCACGCAAATAACATGAAATTTACAACATGCATTAGCGGAGGTGAGACGTGCAAATGATTAGATTTTCAGCGCAGACACACATCACGAACGCCTGTGGCGCCATCTCAAAGCGCTATTTAAGGCTTGGAGATTTCCACGATTAAGTTCGGCAATTGTGGTTTTTTTTCAAAAAACGATCAGTTATGTCTCTTAGAAAAAAGCGATCAGCTTTTGATGAAGTATCGCGAGTTCGACAGAGGAAGGATAGTGGCCTACCGAGATTGTGGATTATCTTTCAGGGAAATCGGTAGTCGTGTTGGACGAAACCAAACACCTGTAATGCGGATATGTGACCGTTGGATGCAGGAGGGTACGACAGACCGACGTGATCGATCGCATCCACCTCAGTGCACCACTTCACGTGATTACAGGCAAATTGTGAAAGCATGGCAGTGACGGATCGCTCAGTCACATCACGAACCATAGCACAGCACATTGAGTCTGTAACGCATCATTCATTGTCTGCGCGGACCATTCGACGCCGTTTACAGCAGAGTGGTCTGTCCGCCAGACGTCCATTGCTTGGTATACCCTTGACGCAGAACCACAGACGTCTCCACCGCCAATGGTGCCGTGAAAGAAGGATGTGGGTGGCAGAATGAAATGAAGTTGTCTTTACTGACGAGTCACACATCTGTCTGCAACACCACGATGTTCGGATTCGAGTCTGGAGACACCGTGGAGAGAGGATGCTGAACAGCTGCGTTATGCAGCGCCACACTGGTCCGGTACCGGGTATTATGGTATGGGGCGGTATTGGATATCACTCTCGCACTCCTCTAGTACGCATTGCTGATACTTAAAACAGCCAGCTCTACATCTCCGAGGTGTTGGAGCCAGTTGTCCTTCCTTACCTTCAGGGCTTCGCCACAGCCCTATTTCAGCAGGATAATGCGCGACCACACGTGTCACGCATTTTCCAAAGGTACTTCGTCAATCACCAGATTGAATTGCTTTCCTGACCGGCTCGCTCTCCGGATCTTTCGCCGATAGAAAACATGTGGTCCATGGTTGCTCAACGATTGACCCAGATTACACCCCCAGCTGCCACACTAGATCAACTTTGGCAATGTGTGGAAGCTGCTGGGTCTGCTGTACCCCAAGAACACATCCAAAGTCTCTTTGAACCAATGCCGAGGCGTGTGGCAGCGGTGATCTCCAACAATGGCGGCTTCTCTGGCAGGAACCACACTTCACATAAGTCTATAAATTTAATCATTTGATGCTTGGTCAATATGTTATCTACAAAATAAATTTTTTTGTGCTATCTCTTGTCTTTTTTGGTGTTGCATTTACGGTGGCCAGCAGTGTAGTATTAGATCATAAAAATATGAACATAAAAAAAAAAATTTAATCATCATAAAATTTAATCATTAAAAAAAAATTTTTTTTAAAGTTTAGTACTATTTTTTGTTTGTAAAAAGTTCATTAGTTGCATTATTGTAAAATACAACATGTGAAATACGCGCTAAAGTTACTTGGCCGTGCCAATGATTGATATCTTTTTATTACGGAATGAGCTTTTTTAATCTTTAAGATGAGAAGCATTTTTTGCCAGTCTATTTGGCAATTTTTACTCTTACCACAAATAGCAGGAAACTAACACTCCATAAATTCTAAACGATCCAAAACAACCTTGAGTCATTGGGTTTAAAATGAAAACGTAAGAATACAAAATATGTGACATGCGCGTAAGAAACGACATCTTCACAGCTTTGTTCTTATAAATTTTACTTCAAAAATGTAAGCGCGCAGAAACTGTTGAGATTTTCTCTCTGCACTTCTCCTATCTCTCAAATAACTCAAAAACGTAAGTACCGTCTTATTTTAAATTATAAACCATTGATTAATTTTGAAATCCTGTAAGCAAAAAGTTAACTTTATTTCATATTTGGAGCTCAATTAGTTTCGACCTGGATTATTCAAAATAGATTAAGAGTAACATGAAATTATATTATTAATTTCCTCAAAAGAAGTTGCAGCTTCGTTATTCTTTACTAGTGATTCTTTTTTGTTTCATGGAAATATTTTTCTCTCTCTCTCTCTCTTCCTTTTATGAATTCTATCACAAACATATTGCGGCTACAAGCTATGGCAGATCATCCATGACGACCTTAGCTACTGCTAGGGGGCAGTGATTTGATCTGTCCACCTTCGAGTCCAAAGACGACCTTATCATGCGTTATACAACTGGAATGAAAAGGAATCCCTATTCTGTCAAATCGTTAAGCGATTTTTATTTCTATCATTTATTGGTTACTAGCACTTGCGGAAGAAAGGGTCGATATAAAGAAGAAATTCACTTTTTTATTATTGTTCTTCATGAAGATGGAAGTTCTGAGCGATATATAGAAGGTTGTTTTCTCCAGCCATTACTGATGTTGATATGTATTTTCAGAAGGTTTGAATGTCATTGGAACGTTTTTCCGTTGACGTTGTAGATATCCTCTTGCTGAGATGGCAAGTCAGGTAGAGACATGCGTCAAGGCTGTTTGAATTACAAGTCGTGATTTTTTAGGAATGTCTTAGTTAAGGCCTTATTACACACACGCATGTCTCGAACTCGAGTGTCTTTCGAACAGTTTCGGGAAATTTTTTGAGCAACTGGGAGGGTGAAAGGTTCTCGTAAGCAAAATAACATGCTCTGACGTCAGCAGTGCTCTGTCTTACTCGTTGATTTTTCTGCTTCGGAAAACGAACTTCCAATATTATTTCTTTTAATCCCGTTACTCTTTTATTGATGGTCGCAAACAGAAATGGAACGTTATTTTGTTCAAATTATTATTCCCATTAAAATATTACACGCCATTTCTGCTGCGTTTGACAAAAGGAGTGGATCGAGACAGCGCTATATGCACTGAGATAGTTGCAATGTAATCGCCATCTGTTGTCCAAAATATTATTTATTTTTGTGAATATATCTCATGATTATTTTTTAAACCTCAGTTTAATCTGCAATTAATTTAGTTAATGAAAAATAATTTATTGTATGAAAAAATAAATATGACTGAAAAAGCCAAATATATTGGATTTTGTAACTTTCATTAAAATATCTACACTTTTGCTTTGCGTGAATAAAAATTAAAGCGTAAAATATTTGAAAAATAACCTAAATTTTTATATAACATGTAAATCATTCAACTAGATTTAAATTCTATTCTTCTTTCAAAAGAATTAAGTAATATGTCAACTTATCAAGTAGTTTTTTAAAATTACCTTCTAAGAATAACTTTCTCAATATAATATAATGTATATTATTAATGTTATATTAATACAACATTCAAGCTATTTTTTTCAACACACACATTACAATATATTGAAATCAAATATAATCACCAGGATATCATATTTTAATTGCATATTTATGCCAATAGTTAAATGATTAAGCTGAGAGTGTAATCTTGTCGTAACAAATGCTATCAATATTTTGCAAAATTATATGCCGAATTAAAAAAACATTTTCAGTCATGTTTAATTAAAATAGTATTTTAATGTAGAAATACATTGGAAAATAACATATTAAAAATTACGGGCATTATAAGTTTTTGTTTTATGCAAAATGAGCAGATTACGTCTCTGTTATGTACATTCATAAAAAAGTTGATTACAGAAAATTAAAAAACAAATTAACTAATTCAAATAACAAGAAAGAAAAAAATAACAAGAAATAGAAACTAAAAATTATCCAAAATGTAAATAAAATGCAATAAGAAATACAGCAATACAAAAATAGCATAGGACTATTCAATTATTTTAGTTTCCATATTACATAACAGATGGCGCTAGCATTGTATTAAAAAAACTATCTGGGTGCATATAGAGCTGTCTCGATCCACTCCTTTGACAAAGCCGAGGCTGCTCTCATTGCCGCCATCTTGTTTATGACGTAGGGAGATGAAGAATCTCATTGGCTGGAATTTAGAGCAATTCTTTTAGCTCACTTTGAAGCTATTTGTATGGCAACTAGGCTTAAATTGCTCGAAAGGATTACTTGAAAGAAAGGGTTGAGGAGATGGGGGGTCACAGAAAAATATATCTTCACATTTTTTATTACTATTTAATATGATGAAAAAAATAAGAACATAATGTTAACGATGCAAATTTGGAGGAAGCAAAAGTTATCACGATGAAGTTTTATTTCTTATCAATAACAACATTTATTTTTTATCGTAAAATTGATTTAAATATTGGAAAATAGACGCTTCGAGCTTGTTAAGTAAACCTTTTAAAGAATAGTTTGCTTTTCCAATTTGCGCAAATTTCGATGTTTACAGCAGATTTTTTTGACACTTTCACCCCAACATAGGACATCTTTTGTCGGGGTCCTTCCATGTGATTTTTCCAATCTCATGCAGTTCCTGGTTAATGTTTATTTCCAAGACCTGTAACGAAAAGCAATATGTTTTACATGTTTAGTAAATAGTTAAAACTAGCTGGTAACCCGATCTTCGCTCGTGTGAATTGAAAAATTAAACAATACAGATTGAAGGATAAAGAAGTTTTTACTGAGTTAATGTAATGTGAATTGCAAATTAAACAAACAAAAAAAAGCTTTTTGCATATCTCAGCTGAATAAAAGAAAACCATATGTCTTAAATCTTAAGACTGAAGATCCAATAGCTGATAAAAAGGATTTTTTTATTTATAGCTCCCCCCCCCCTCCCCATATTTCTCCTGAGGGTCGATTTTTAAAAACACCTTCTTAAGATGATCTCTGCTGAGCAAAACTGACACATTGCTACAAACTTTGCGCAGTGAACGCTTAAAATAGTGTAAATAATTTGTACCTGGATGTGTAATACATTAATATTATTTTCTGTTGTATTTATTTTATGATAAAATTATAATATTCGTAAGCAATGCCGTTCCTTACAATACAATGGCAATTCAATGGAAACATAGTGAAATGTTGGGGATAGAGCCAAGTTGGCATTTTTGGCATCCCTGTTGGCAACATAGTGATTAAATGAACGGTACAAAAGTTGATATGCTGTAGTGCCACCTGGTTGGGAGTTGCAATAAAGAGGATAGCACAAAAATCTTCTCCAGAAAAAGGATACATATACATGCCAATTTTCATTGCGATCGGTTGAACGGCGTTAGAGTGAAGTGATTTCATATATAAAAACACCCATCTGTATATATATATATATATAGAAAACAATTTTTATATTATACGTGTATTTTTAAATTGTGCCTTTTTACCAATACACATTATAACTGATAAATATATATTTTCTTTCAAAAAACATTCTGTAGAAAGCAAAAGTTAGCAACAGCGAAGCGCATGAACAGATTGGTTGGAATCATGCGATTTCATTTAAAATGTGACTGAGACATCCTATTAATTAAAGGCATGATTGACTAGAAACACGTGATCCCAGTTATCGTGTGACTATGGCATCAGATGAACTTAGCCCCTCAAAAAATACCTTCACTAGTTATATCAGGAATCAAATTTTTTAATTGAGATAACATAAGTTACACTGTTTAACATTGCATTCGGTATGTGACTATCTTCGGAGCACTTTTTTTGAAATACATAAATTTTCAGCTAAATAAACACTTTTTTATTTGAAACTAGCCGTTACCCACCCGCTTCACTGGGTATTTCATGATGTTTTACAAATACATATTGTTTATATATATATATAAATTATTAATATCTAAGTCCTAGCATTAAGAATTCGATTGAATTGAAAAATATGCTTATACCTGTAACTGTAGCCTCTTAAAAATAAAAAGGGCAGAACTCTTATCTAAATTGTATTTTCTAAAAAGCTCTAAAATTGAAGTATAGAATGATGTTTGCACTTTTGTAACCCTATAACCAAGCAAAACCAATTTTCGGTGGATCTCTACTCTGTAAAATGAACATACAAGCCAAATTTCAAGTCTAAATCTAACAGAGAAAAAAACGAAATTTTTACCATCAATAATCCCGTTGAGAATCGTTTTCCAAAATTACAGCTCTTGCCGGATTTCAATTCAACAAAAGAAAAATGCAAACCAAATTTCATTATTATTGTCCTTGTAGCTGGAAAAAAGGATTTTTTTTGTCAATACGTCCCAGTAACCCCTAGTACAACCCCCAGATCTTGATTTGCTTAAAATACATTCTTAGTGGATCCCTATTCAACAAAAGAAACATGCTTAACAAATTTCAAGTATATGGGTCTAACAATTAAAAACAGGAATTTTTTTCTGTAACTCCTCTTGACCCCTCGCAACCATCATTGGGGGTCAATTTTTGTTTTACTCTTTGTTAGAGGAACTCTATTCCATGAAAGGAACCTGCCTACCAATTTTCAAGCAGGTAGATCTAATAGTTTAAAACCAGAAATATTTATCGATTACGCCCCTTGAGACCCCGCAACGCCACTTGGGGATCTGTTTTCTGGATCTGCTTACTAAATTTGAAGACTATGCGTCCAATAAATTAAAAATAGAAAAAATTATCTATAACACCCCTTGAGCCCCCGCAACAACACCTAGGGATCGATTTTCACCAAACACATTACATAGGGGATTTATAATCCATGAAAGGTTTTTGTTCATCTTATTTCAAGACTGTACGTCCAATAGTTTAAAAATGGAAATAATTATCCATAAAGTCCCTTAACCCCACAACTCCACTTGGGGGTCGATTTTCACGAAACGCATTTTGTAGCGTATCTCTAACCTAGGAGAGGAATCTGCTTACCAAATTTCAAGACTGTGCGTCTAATAGTTTAAAAATCAGAATAATTATTTATATCTCCCCTTAGCCCCCCCACAACACCCCTTGGGGGTCAATTTTCCCAAAACCCATTTTGTAGCGGATATTTACTCCATGAAAGAAACATGCCTACCAATTTTCAAGCAGGTAGGTCAAGTAGTTTAAAAACGAAAATATTTATCTATTACCCCCCCCTTAACCCCCCGCAACGCCACTTGGAGGGCTATTTTCGCCAAAGCCATCTTAAATCTGATTTCTACTCTATGAAAGGAATCTATTTATCAAATTTAAATTCTGTGCGTCTAATAATTTAAAAATGGAAATAATTATCTATAACGCCCCTAAGACCCCGCAGCGCCACTTGGGGTCGATTTTTACCAAACTGATTTTGTAGCGGATCTCTACTCAATGAAAGGAATATGCTTACCAATTTCAAGATTGTACGTCGAGTAGTGTAAAACGGGAAACAATTATTTATAACACCCCTTAACCCTCCGTAACGCCCCTTGCTGTTCGAATTTTGCAAAATCCGTTCTAAGTGGGTCTCTACTCCCTGAAAGGAACACGTCTACCAAACTTCAAGTCTGTAGGTTGAATAGTTCCGGAGATATCGTGATTAGTCAGTCAGTCAGTCAGTGAATCGCTTTTCTCCTTTATATATATACTTTTGGAATATTTGTTCAAAAGCCATAGAACCACAACTCTGATTTTTAAAAAAAAATTCAAAAACCTTCCTGGGGATATACCTAATAATTCCATAAATTTTCATGACGATTGGATGTATGGTTTTTGAATCTATCGAGTGCAGACAGACAGAATGATACACATTCATTTATATATATATAGATAGGACATAAAACTAGGAATTCAAATACAATTACTACAAGATTAAAAATAATGTTGGATATATTGGAAATTTTGAATGAAACTTTACTGAAAAATTGCAGTGACGGTAATCCTTGCACTGAAAATTCTAACTAATATATTGCCCTTGCGTGTCGTAGAAGGCGACTAAACTGGGACCGGTCCTCCAGGTTTGGGAGTTGGGCACAGGGCTAACAACCCTACCCCATAAGAAAAAACCCTTGTTACGAAATCTCAAGAAGAAAATATATCTGGGCTGACTTCTAGGACCACACCACTAAAAAAAGTCTTCAATACCCAATCAATAGGCACACGAAGAAAGAACAGGCGAAGTCTTAGATGGACTGATGGCCTAGGAAAAGATCTCCTAGTTTTGAGACCTAAAAATTGGAGATCACTGGCAAAAATAAGGCTAGCCTGGGAAGGGCTTCTTGAGAAGTCCAAGGACCTTCCTGGGCTGTCGAGCCGCTGAGGAAAGAAGGAAGAATGACACAAAATTTATAGAATTTAATTTCAGTTTTAAAGCTTGATACAATTTCACTATTTGAATTAATTGTGTTAAAATTTATATATATATATATATATATACATACATATACAGGGTGTCCCAAACGACCGCATAAACTCTGCACAGCTAGATTCCTAGTTGGGAGTACATAAAAACTGCCCAAAGAAGCATTCCTGTACGATTCATAGTTTACGAGAAAAATAGGAAAAACAAAGTATGACTTCACTTCCGGTGCAAGAAAAAAACACTTTATTGGACATATACGCAACAGTATTTGCATAAACGTTTAAAACGTTCGTCAGCATGTCGCGTCATGCATGCGCGTGCTGTGTAATGACGTTAAGCCGCCGTTGAACTGGTATTTAAAAGGCTGCATCTTGGTTTTCGTATGGTGGTCAGGTATTCCGTTCGTGACTACTGCGACATTTACTTGCGACATGCCTTGTGACTACTGCGACATGCAATCTCAAGGAACTGGTGTATCGAGACGTAGTGACAACACAAATGGACTTAGTTGCTCGTCTGCATGCTGCTTGTACTTTGGTGGACCCCACGATGCTGCGACGTGTGATGACAGCCATTCCACGGCGTGCTCAAGCCTGCCTCGACATGCACGGTGGACATTTTGAACATCTGCCTTAAATTGTGCATATACTGCTGTTGATATGTTCAATAAAGTGTTTTTCTTGCACCGGAAGTGACGTCATACTTTGTTTTTTGTATTTTTCTCGTAAAACTATGAATCGTACAGGAACGCTTCTTTGGGCAGTTTTTATGAACTCCCAACGAAGGAATTTAGCTGTGCAGAGTTTATGCGGTCGTTTTGGGACACACCCTGTATATATATATATATGCTTGTATTTCGGTTTCTGGTACTTACATTTGTTGTTCTGTTAAAAGAGAAATCCGTTGTTGTGTTGTTTCCTATCCAAACATACTGTATGGCCTTCGCCTTGAACACATGTATTTTCACTAAAGATGCTCCAAAGGTCTGTCCGGTGGTCTTTCTATGAACTTTAAAAATACACTGCAATAAAAACATAAATAGTAATGTATAGTTGAGCTCTAATAAGCAGCAGCATCGTTGTCCTCGTATTTGTGAACATTGTAGCTGTATGATTAAATTGTGCAATTGAAACTAACTAGGTAAGTAAAGCGAAGGTAAGACATGTAAATTATTAGAGTTGGAAAGGAATTTTTTGCTTTTTAGATAAATGGAAGGAGAGATGGCTCCTTATTGGCCGCTTGTTTCATATATATAAGGAACTAAAAAAATGTGTGCGGGTACTAATCCATATGCATAATAAAACAAGTAATATAAAAAAAATTTAATCAAGTTCAACTAAGGTCACAAAAGAAAAATTTTATTTTGGTTATTTTTTATAAATAGTTACAATTAATATAAATATGCATACACATATGACAGAATCACAATATTTAGTGACAAAATAGAAAGCGATTTTCCTAGAAATTTTGCATTTTCCTTTCTATATAGGGTGTTGGACTATTTTTTTTTTGTGTTCGTTGCTATTTATTCATTAATTAAATATAATTATTTTAAAAAAAATAGTATAGTAGAAAAGAAATCCCATTTTCAGAAATTAGGCCTTCCTAAGTGGGATTTGAACCCACGACCTTTGTATTAGAAGTGCAACGCTCTATCCATTGCGCTACAAGGACACAACGAACGATTTTTCTTTCAATATATGCTGTTAGACTATTATTTTTGTTACTATTTATTCATTTTTTAATTTAATTAATGGCTGACTAACTGGGTGGTGTGGTTGGTTTGTCACTGACCTTTCGCACCTAAGGTTGTGGGTACGATCCCGGCTCAAGTGGATGGATTTTCATGATACAGAAAATCGACAGTGGCCATGTCGTTTGACTATACGGCATGTAAAAGATCCCTAGAGTGTCTGTTTGGCTTGGGTGATCTCGGCAAAATTAAATCCTAGTACAGGTTCACATCATCGTTAGATTTCAGATGCCTCCCTCTAAGGAGGAAACGACGTCAAAATTACCTGCGATGTTTGGTATCCACCTATAGAGTGCCGCATTAAAAAGAGATACCTGCTTCGGGGAAATATACTACGTCTGTAATGGAAAAACTTCAATCCGATGACCATTCGTAACAAAAAAAATAATAATTTATTTAATGAATTAATACTTGAAAAAACTGTATTAACAACATATGATTCAGTACAAATGTATTAATAAATGTATTTGAACTTGAATGGATGAATAGAAAGTATTTTATTAAGGATTGAAAATTTGAACAGATATATATATATATAAGGAGAGAGTGGACTATAATAGAAGAAATTGGAGAAAAAAATCGAGAAAAAAACAGACTTATACAAAAAGAGAAATAAACAATAAGAGGGGGAAAAGTTATTCCTTTTAATTTTCCGTGATACTTACATCTCTATAGTAGAAAGAGTAAATGTCGTACATGTGATTTTCAATAGTATCTAATTAAAAAGAAAAATAACAAATATAAGCATAATTTGGACATTTATAAGCATTAAATACAATTTGGCTACCTACGTTTTATACCATCGACCAATTTTTCCAAATAAAAAATCATCGTACGCGCTTGTTTGCTTGAGTTCTTTTCAGCAAGCACATGAGTGGCCTCGGTACTCCAAGTGGTCAAAGGAATGGACTCGGACTTATGAATTCAAGCCTGGAACCACTGAAGAGGGGGACCGCTGCACGTTAAATCTCGTGTCTAAAACATTCTACCATGGTGTGGTGTGGAAGTTAGGAGAGGGGTGCCAGTTCAGGTGTCATCCTCGTCACTTTGCCACAGTTAAAAATCACGAGATCCGTCACCAATAGCCCTCATGCAGCTTTTTTGTGCAACTTACATATAACTCTCTCATACTCGCTCAATGCGGGCATATGAGTTACGAGCAACCGAGTGTCTCCTGATTGGTGGAGTGAACGTGGCAAGGAGGCGTGACTAAAGGAGCTGCTTTGGAGACAACCGAGTTAGCGGGAAAATATCCTTTCGTTTCTGTGAGTGGCTTTGCTGCCATTGGCTTAGTGGACTTTGAGAGTAGGCACTTGATTAGCTGCACTGATGCGTTGGAACTAGAGAAATGGGTGGGGTCTAGAAAAGGCTAGCCTGCGTAGGAAATGCAGAGAGAATAGGACTATTGAAATTAAAAAGTTAAAAAAGAGACTAAAAAATTAGCAAGGGTCACTCACCACCGGTGAGTGACTAGGCTGATTGTTAGGGGGGATTACAAGAACCCAGGAGAATTCTCATGGGTCGTTTAATATTTGGCTCTGGGTAATAGTTGTTTAGTCCCTGAATGTTAATATTATCTATATTGTGGAGGTGTCAAAAAATTTTCTAGCTAAACTCTGGATATAGTTTTTGAAAGGTAAAATTTGAATAGATTTATAAATATCTCCATATCTGGTATAGCGAGTTACTTTAGTTATATTTCTAATAAAGGCATTTTGCGAATTTTCCAAAATTTTTATATTAGCATTAGCTGCATATCCCCACACAGGACAAGCATAGGTCATGATGGGACGTAGAACAGCAGTGTAAAGAAGTACATTATTATATAATTGCATTTCCGAATTCCGGTCAATTAAGGGGTAACTTTGAGGATGAACGAAATCGGCTTTTATCATGCTGTCGACAAAGCTGCTTGGCGATTGGTAGAGTAGCAAGGGGACAGTGGGAGTCTCCATGCGAGTAAAAACATGAGCTTTCATGTTGTTTTTGTGAGTTGGAGAGCTGATATACTGCTTTCTTTTTGGTTGTGGGGTGGTGAGGATAATGGCTCTGATTGACTTCTCCAGAGGGTAAAAAAGTTCTTGTAATCGAAGTGAGAGGATCGACATGTGTTCTGAATGGGACGTAAAAGACGGTTTACTAAAAATTTTAAAATTTTTGCAACAGTAAAATTCATTGCAAGAGATAAATTATTAAGGAGGATGAGACAAACAAGATTTTTGTATTTTTACAGGCGTGAGAGAAGTTGTCCACTTTTGGTGGCAATGTCTTCTCATTTGGCGAATTGGTCGACAGTACAGTACGTAAGTATTAGGATAATTTGTATTAGAAAAATGCTCACATTACTTAAAATATTGTAGAAAATTATACAAACTAATCTGCAGCTTTGTACTTATTTAAAAACCATATTATATATAATTTAAAGTATTACAAACAAAACTCAGAGATTCCAAATTTAAAGATATTGTTCTGAAATTTTATTAAAAAGCGATATTTCTGCGTATTTTTACCAATAATTGAATAAAAATATAGATTTTAAGGATTCCACCGATTTATCAAATCAGAAAAATTCCTTTGTGCTTGATTTTCGCACTGTCAAAAAAGAAATTTTTGAAACGCGTATACATTCCTTAGAATTTTGAAATATTCTATGAATACTCGATTTTATGATTTGACACATTAAACTAAGAGATCTATTTCACATTAAGATAATACGAAAAAAAAACAGGAAATTAACAATATTTCAAAAATATTTTAGGTGTGAATCAAACAAAAAGAATTGAATCACCAGTTTAAAGTACGTAGTATGATCGAAAAATTCGGGGACAAGGACCTTACCCTGACTTGTTCACAGTACCGAAGCTCATCCACCTTCAAAGCAGTCCCCATTGGGCTACGATACACTTCTGCCAGCGTTCGTATAACTTCTGGAAGCTCAGCTGGAATCTATTTTTCCCAACCTCTCCTAAAAACTCCTGCGATGCCGCTTTCACTTCAACTGATAACACAAAATGGCGCCCCTGTACATGGTTTTATTAATAGGAACAGGTAAATTCACACGGGGCTAAGTCTGGTAAATAGGGGTATGGAGAAGCACGCAAGGAGCTCTTTTACCAATTGGGATCTATGTGCTAGTGCATTGTCATGCAAAAGATACCAGTAGTCATACGGCCAAAACTGCGGTTGTTTACGACAAATGCATTTCCTCAAACGACGTCTTCAAGAAGTGTGTAGCCTCAGAGATTTGTTCAAGTGTTTCGCGAAGATCTTTTGAAACGCATTCAGAACAAACGCAACATTTTCCGCATTCAGTGAAGTCAAAGGCTGTCCATCGCGTTCATTGTTTTCGATGGATTCTCGGCCCTCTTTAAAACGCCGATGTCATTTGTAAACCTTGGATCTCGCCATGGTAGATTCACCATACACCTTACTTGGCATTTCCAAAATCTTCATTGATGTTTTACTTAAGAGCTAACAAAATTTAATATTCAATGCTGTTCAAGAAAAGTCATCTTCTTACATTGTGGAGCAAAGCTAACTAGTTTCGGAAGATAACAGCTGTGCGGGTGCGGTTTGGTCACATGACATAGACTAAACCACTCTGACTTGATAGGGGAGGGTTGGGAGAATCCATTTCAAGTGGTTTAACTTTAGGTACTTGCTTTCGTTGTCAGCAATAGCCACAGTCCTTGAATTTTTGGATCGTACTACGTAGAAGTGGACAGTCATGAGTAATTTTGAATACAAATCGCCTAGGTCCCTTCATACGTAGTCAACTGACATTCCTTACTGTTATACACCACCAAGAAGTCGAAACTCATGTTCTCCTCACTAGTTGACTCAACCAAAAGAATATTGTGAAAATTATGCTCTACACAAACTGCTAATAGTGTATTGGAAATGGAGAAAGCTTTTGCTTATTTCTTTGGACAATCTTTGTACCAATGTCAGGCACTTCCTTTTCAGTTAACTTTGCATCCACGTGTGAAAGGAATTATGTTTCTTCTGCATACTAGAAGGGAAACGAGTTGACTTACAGAAAATTGACTCAAGAGAAACTGGTCTCGCTCCCGAGTGTGTGATCCTTTTGTTATGAGCGGCTCAAGTTGATTCGTGTGAAGGGGCACTTAGTGTAAACAGGTCATTCTATGAATATCAGCACTAGTTTAAAAAAAATGCCTTTTCTAAATTTAGGTTTATTTCTTTTTCAGTCTAATGAAAAAATGTTCATAACTAACGACGCTAGAAGAAGCACAGACGTTCTTGAAATTATTTCTTCTTTCTCTTATTTAAGAATTTGTTAAAATTATATTTTGTAGGTGTACAGTGCTTTACTTAAATGCATAAATTATATATTTTTGGATTTTTTTACTCAATTACACTCTTACTTATACATGTATATACGCATATACAAGGTGTGACACACACACACACACAAATTGACTAAGTGTATAGCTTGAAAAATGAGGGGAGTTGGCAATAATTGTTTTGACGCGGTCATTCCACGCACATCCTCTATCGATGTGGCCAGTTTTTTCTTAACGAATCACGCCAGTTGGGATTACTGTGTCATTGAATGAACACGAGCAACTGCCATTCTGTCAGAAAATGACAAACCCCAACATCAAGTTTCTTGTGAAACTTAAGAAATCACCCACGAAAACATTTCAAATAATAAGCGAGACGTATGGAGATGAAACTTGTCTGGTGCACATGTGTTTGAAGGGTATAATAGGTTTTCAGGGGGGAAGGGTCAGTGTGGAAGATGGTGAACCTGCTAGGCGCCCAAGGTCAGCGATTACAGACCAAATCATAGCCAAAATTTGTGATATGAGTGGGTTTCCACTCACACCAGTGTTCAGTTAATCAACATTGAAGTACTCCATTGAAGTGCTAAAAAGACTCCGTGAAAAAATTAGGAAAAAAAGGCTAGTATTTGGGAGGGATGGGTGGCTGTTGTACCAAGTTCAATGCTTCCACTCACACGGCCTCTATCAATAGTCAAACTGTTAATCAACGCTACTACAATGAAGTACTAAAATGACTTTGTGAAAACATTAGGGGGAAAAGTCAGAATGGGGGAGTGATGGATGGCTGTTGCACCAAGACAACGCATTAGCTCACATGGCTCTATCTGTTAAGCAGTTTATGACCAGCAAAACATTACTGTGATGGAGAATCCTCCTTATTCACCTGATTTGGCCCCATGAGCCTTTTTTTATTTCCTTCAGTTAAATCTTGTTGAAAGGGAACCCATTTTACCTCAAATGAGGAGGTTCGGGCAGAAACGGAAAATCTCCTAATGAGACTCCTCCAAAAACCTCATTAGAGCATTGTTGCCAGCAATGGCAGCACCGAATGCAGAAGTAAGTGAATCCTGAAGGGAATTACTTTGAAGGTGATACTGTCTAGGAAAAATGATTTTGTAAGTACAGTGATTCACTATGGACCAGTCTAGTTTTTTTTTTGTGTCACACCTCGTATACAAGCTTACTTATACATGTTTTAGGGTTAAATTATCAATTTGAATATCAGTTATGTTAACTCCAATTGTAATTTGAATTTATTATTTACCCTTGTCTACTTTATCGTATAATTTTTGAAGAATAGAAATTTGTATATTTCGTTTTCATAGTATTACTTCACTCAAAAATCAAATTTAAAATAAAATTCTTCATAATATAATAAAATGGATACATTTTAAAATAAATAATCGATTTTTCATTGGATAAAGCTGAAATTTTAATAATGGATGAAATTTTATCCAGTACTTCTTACCTCGGCTATTCGGTTTATCTATGAAGATTTCGCCTGAAGCTTCGTCTTTGTAAGGAAAAATGTACAACGAAATGTTTTGGGGATGTTCACTAGAAAAAATACGTTATCAATATATTATTATCATATATTTATTACAAAACATAGCAATATATATATAAGAACTGATTATATATAAAATTCTTAAAAACCCAAATTTATGCTCCACCAAAAAATGATACATGATATAATAATGATCTAATTAGTTTAATTAAAATGATTTTTAATTAATATTTGCACCTGTTTATATTTTTTAGAATATGCTTTACTTGAAAAATGCCTAAATTAGATTGTAATTCTTAACCCTTACATACATAGAGATATAGATCTACATCGTACGTTTAAAATCTTATTATATCTCGTTATGTAGCAACCTTTGCATAGTTTGTTGTTGTTCTTTAATTTTAATTTTGACAATTCTATTTTATCATTTTCGAACGCAATTAGAATATTTGATAGTTCATTTCCTTAACTGTGACTAAATTTTCGTTGTTTGCGCAGTATCCGAGGACAATTTCATATCGACGGGTGTCACTAATTACGATTATTTATATAAAAAATAATAATTAAAACATTCAGAAAAAAAATTGTTTTCGTATAGAAACAAGGTAAGAGTACCGAACGTTATTTAAATTTTTGAATACATTAATAAATTTATGCAAGAAAACTATAGGCTTCCGTGTGAAATCCTTAAAAAAAATTATGAGGGGGTGTTCTGTATTTCCCCCATTAACTACACCCGTTTCCCAATTGGTTTCAAATTATATTTATTAAAAATAACTAGGAAAGAGAGGTACCCCCACTGTCTACCTAACTGGACCAACTCCCATTATACAAATTATGTATTTGTACTTTAATTTAGTACCACGTCAAAAATAATGTTCCTCATCAGCTTTTTTTCTAAATTGCACTGAATTTTTATTCCGTCTTTGCTTCTGCACCTTGACAGAACCACATACAATTGTCCATCAATAAATATCGTTCCCTTCGATGTTACACAAAACCCACTTTTCATAACTCTGCCCCTGTAATTTATTAATAGTCATGGCAAATACCAATCTTACAGGGAATTGTGTACGTTTCAATATGAATGGCAGATGACCAGAATGACCAAGTGTGTTCTGTCCAAAAATTGTAATATTCGCAAGCAACGCCATCCCTTACATTATATTGGAGTTTCATTGGAAACTTGGCGAGATATGGGCGATACAGACAAGTTAGCATCATTTGGGGACCAAATTTGGCAACCGTATGGAAGCGTCTGGAAATTACTGGAGAAATGTATGTCATTACAGCCTATGTGATATTAGCGGATTTTTCGAGAAAGTTCTGGAAGGAAGGGGAGGTGGATCCCCTTGGCACAAATCATTCTTAGTATTCTCTTCAGTTGTATTTAACTTTCTAGAACCCATTTTTACTAACTATACCTTATGTATAAATAAATTTATCATAGCATCACGGAAAGCTTTTTTATATACAGAGAGAATATCCATACATTTAAAGGTTAACAGAAGAGAGATGTTTACTTTTTTCAATTCAATATTTATCACTTAAAAAAACATTTATAGAAAACTCAATCATTTTTTTCACTACTTTTGTCAGTATGATTTTATTGTTATTTCTAGAGTTTATCCATTACTCACTCATTGGAGGTTTTCAATTGATAATCTTCCGTTGGTATGATGCATCCACCTTTAACGTGTAGAGGAATGTTATCATTGGTATTTGTCATATTGATAAAGTCACCTTGTGTACTCTCAAGACGACTCTGGAGATAAAAATAAAAATTTCTTTTATATAATTTCTATTCAATAATAATTAATAACACTGTGGTGACATGTAGTCACCCCTTACGTTCCTACCTTCCTGTCTATCTGAAAACCCGGCTAGATGTGTAGGAGGAACTAAATGATCTAAGTATATTATTCCAATTCAAGCTGATTTATTGATTCTTATCAGTATTTAAGAACAGACACAACACAATTCTAATTAAGGTATTTAAACTAGGGTAGAGTGCAGAGGTGAGATATAAATACGGAGATAATATTACAGAATTTCAACTGAATCTAAGATAGCTTAAGCGCGCACATTTACAGCTACGCCTCACACTAATAATCAGAATTTACTTAATCAAAATCACAGTACCTGATGTTTTAATGCCTCCGTTCCTTCACGGCGAATTTCTATCTTAAACTGAATGAATTGACGATGACTCCACGCTCCGTAATATTTAATTTTACTGCTTTTCCAATCTTCAAATCATCTTCTCTTTGCGTACATCAAAACGTATCAACCTCGCTTAACTTGTCAACAACTACGTTAACTTGACTTCTCACTTCCTCTTACTTAGCTCTATTCAACTCGCGAAAATCGAATTTCTAAAATATTCCTTATTTACATAAATCACGTTTGGCTTCTCGATGAAGGTTGGTTGAAACAAATAATTTGATTTAAAGAGAAAAAGAAGAGATTAGTGAAAACCCGTATAGATCCGTCACAACACATCACGCAAGACTGACAGTTTCAACTCAAATTTTGATTAATTTTTCATAATAATAGTGGTACAGAGTTCTCAGAGAATGGAAATCTTTAAAACTCTCACTATTCTTAACGCAACTGCAAAATTTTGAAATAGTATTTTACAGCTTAAATCATGGCTGTTTAAACTTTCAATACTTGCGACACAGTTTTCAATCATAATTTTCAACACCCCCCCCCCATACAGTAATAATCTTTTGATTACAGTGATAATGCAGTGTGCAGTTCATTTTTTTCGAGGTATTATTCGAAGCCTTATAAAAAATAGTATATTTATATAGTACTACACTCTTTTAAATTTGCAGAATGTCATTTCTTTTAAATAAGGAGTATTTCAATCTATGTAGAAGTCTCATTTTTCCATGATCATCTCTTTATTATTTTTATTAAAGCTATCATTTTTATACCCAGCATACAACGCGTACTCGTAAATTGCGATATTATTTTTTGTGTTAATAGTGCGCATTATACGCAGGATTTCACCGTAATTAAGTATGCATAAAATAAATCAGGGCAACATGCACCGTGTTATATGAAACTTTAAAATTATATAAATCAAGGCATTTTGTTCTGTGTTATGTGGAAATTAAGTCTTAAGGTGTAAAACGTTATGATACTTCAAATTTCATTCGAATGAAACATATAAATGAAAAAGTGAGTTAACTTCAAGTTTTTAATCAAAAACAAAAATATGAAAGACAAAAATTAAAAATAAAACAAAAATGCTTTTTCAAAAAGTAATAATTATTATTATTTAATAAGCAAAACGGCTTATTAGGATCACAAAATCATTTTTCATCAGAAATTACAGTTAATCCCTTTTTTCCCACGGAGTTCGTTGAAACTCCTCTTCGCAAGTTATTTCTCCATCATTACAAAAGTTATCTGACGTATTTGCAAATTACCTGTCTGTTTCACTCTTGCAATTCTTTCAATATTTATCTATAAGTAGCTAAAGGACTTTCCAATTCGCTTTTAAATGATCAATTACGTACTAGTGAAGGATCTTTTTCAACAAAAAAATGTTCTTCAATTAAAAATTCCTTCAAGTGTTTCTCAAACTGTGGGGGCGCGCGCCCCTAAGGGGGCGAGATAATTCTACAAGGAAGGGGGGGCGCGAGAATATTGAAAAGTCTAAAACAAAATATTATTTAAAAAAATTTTTAATTTATGGAAGGAAACAAACAAAATGCATTCTTACATAATAAAAAATAAAATGCTCATTTACATTGATATAATAAGTTTATGAATGTATCAGTAATGACAATCTGTTTTATAATTAATTTAACAACCCTAAGTTAAGAACAAGTTTAATAATTACCAGTGACTCCATGGGCTTGTCATATATAAAATTATAACCAAAAATTAATATTTATCTGGATAATATTCACGGTTTGCAATTAATCTATAAACTGCCTAGTTGCGTGATTCCCTTTCCAAGGCTACAGTTTTCCACGTGGGAGCGCGTATGGGATGTATTGAGGGAGGGGGAGTAAATAAGCAAATCCTCTGAACATATATATTGTCAAGGTCCTTTTATTGCATTCCAAAGCCTTCGGAATGATTTTATGAATAGCAGAGCACAGAAAATATCGTACTTTTGAAAGACGTATATATACGTCCTGGGCAATTATCGCTTTGGTTTAGCGAAACGTTTATATACGCCGGTGGCGCTTAAGAGGTTAAAGTCTTATTGTAACTTTAGCGTCAATGAATAGTATTATTGAATTTAATACATTGTTATTGTATAAGAAGGGGGGGGCGTGATGAAAATTATGGTTGAATATTGGGTCACAATTAGTAAAAATATGAGAAGCACTGGTGTAATATCAAATCCGTGTTATAATAATCACAAATTTTTGTACCAAGTAATAACAAAACCGTATTTTACAAGTATGTTACCCAAGGAACGCTTGTATATATATATATATATATATTTATGTTTATAAGTTTTAATGATTGGGGTATATAAGATTTCTTACCTCAAAATACCTGAAATGCCACCATTCTGCTTTTGGCAAATACATAACGACAAAATCTTTTCCCTAAAATATAATAAATGCCACATTTTTACGGTATCCTTGTACGTAAAAAAAAGAAAAAGAAATTAAATTATTTGAAAATTCATGCTTTTGAATGAATTATTAAAACTAAATTAATAATTCGATTCGTGTTATATTTTATATGTATCTTATTAAGTATTCAAGAGCTAGAGTTTTAATTGTTACCACACATATAAGAGATAAGAAATCGAAACTGAAATTTTGTTAACTTTATAAAAAATGAAAGTATTTTATTATCAAATTATCAGTATACTTGTTGCAGTATAGGTGAAATTAGGAGACATTTTCCCCACATAAACTGTTCACTTATATTCCATGTCTCTTCCTCCTTTGGAAATCTGAAATAAATTTTTAAAAAGTAAGTTTAACTACAAAAGTAATTTAAAAAAGCCCTTAAGTTAAAAATTCTGGTCCAACTCTGAATGAAATTTAGGAGTTAGAATTTCATATATCATGTTGGAACTAGTTTGATATCATGGAGCAAGGCGCCAAGGCTTGGCCCAATAAAGGAATCACGCCAAGCAGCGTTTGTTGTCACTGGAATGGAATTCAAAATGGCGGCCTAGCAGTAAAAATTCGTCAGGACAATAATTTTAAAGAATTGTTTTGAAATACATTGAAATATATTTCAAATAAAGAATGTAGGAAGAGATTAAGAATAACCAAGATTAATCAATAATAAAAGGAATATAAATATAATATAATAAAAAGTTACATTTACTAATAATAATATGCAGTATATAATAATAATCTTATAATATACTTTAATAGTAATTATATATAATATTCATATAGTATGATTTAATTATAATTATTATATATAAAAAATCATAAAATAATTTAATAGGAATTATAAAAAAAATATACTTCGTACTGAAATATAATAAAAATTATACATAGGAATACTCATATAACATAATAATTATATATACAACACAATTATAAATAAATTACATAATATGTAATAATATTTTTCAAAAATATAAAAAGTTATTATAAATAACGAATATATTATATGGTTATTGCATATAATATTGTATTTTTAAAAAAATTAGTAATAAAATAATTACATAATATATATTGAAATTAATGATGAATATCAATTAAAAAGTACTGAAAACTTGCAATATTCCCAAAACGGCAAATTTCTTCAATGAATTTCATCGAACAAGAAACGTTCAAAAAACCTTTTTAAAAAGTAAAATAAAGTGAAAATAGACAATTTATACCAATGATTAAAAGTACAACACTCATTCTTTTTTTTTAAAAAAATATCCTTTTTCTCATCCATGATATTAAAAATATCCGTATTCGAAAAAAGCACAAAATAAAACAGAAGATTGAAATATATATAATAGCTTGATTAGGAAATGAAATTAAAATGATTAAATTGTAAAAGAAATCAAATTAAAATCGTCTGAAATTATTAGGATTACAGCGGGGGAAAAAACCAATAAAAATTATTTCTAATCTCCTTGGCAACCACATCCTCAGACGATAAAAAAATTAAGGTAATCATATTGTAACGTATCGCCCAACTTGGGGAACATAAGCAACAACTTGGCGCGCGTGGCCCATGGTATCAAACTAGCACCATAATGCTTTCAATTATCATTACAAATAGAAATTTTTATTAAGATGAAAAAACAGACGATAATTATTTCATTTTAAAAGAATTCTCTTTTATGACACTTCGTGGAAAATTATTTTACCATGAAAGAAAACTTTTAATTAAACCAGATTGATTCAAAATGAAATATGCTTTTTTTAACTCAATGCTACTAGTAAAACCTTCACATGTTTTTCATATTATTTGTCATTTTCTCAAAATATTCTGACACAAGGAGAAATACTTTTTTTTGTTCGTTGAACATTTTTTTTTCCCATTTATTTTAATTGCAGTACTGATAATGCACGAGTTAAATTCTTAAACTGCATATTAGAAACCAATAAATTTAATAATAAGCTTTCTAAAATAATTTTCCTATTTTTTTTTAATTCAATATTTAGGATTTTATTTCGTTTTTTTACGAATTTGAAAGAGTTATGTTTATACTTTAATAAAAGTTAAAGTCGTAAAAGCTGCTTGTGTTATTTCTGTATATAAATTGAAATTTCTTAAAATTATTTGTTGTGCTATTATTAAAATTATTGATTAGTTTCTTCATTATATTTCAACGAACATTAAGCCGGAAATAATACTGAAATACTCTTATTAAACTTAAGAATTCGTATTCTATATGTTATATATGTGTTTTAAACCTCTAGGAAACTTTTTTATTAAAAATATTGACAGTATTGGCATTTACTACTAATAAAATAATAGATTTTAAATGAAATTGTTTGTAATATTTTATATTAGAGAAGAAATCATTGTAATTAGAATAATCCATACAAAAAAAGATTATTAAGGTATCCGACTACCCTAAAATCGTGAATTTTGCCAAAAAGTGGCAAAATTTTTAAAAATTATTTATTTTATAGGTCATCTTATTAGATTTATGAAAATACCACGTTTATTATTTTCCATACACTAGGGAAAAAACTACAAGTGTTTTAGTAAAAGCAGCGCCATTACTTTAAACAAGATGTCATATTTTAATATGTCTTTTATTCCAAATGTTTTTTTGTTTTTGTTCTTGAAAATGCTCAAACGGGGGCAGGGATTGCTCCAAAGGTTTTGAAAATAATTTAACTGAATCAACTAAAATGTTTTGTGTATGCTCTGTATAATAGAAGTGTTTTACCCTTCAGATTTATCAATCACTATTTTATTACAAAATTTACAGTCGCTTGTGTGAATATTTATAACAACTAAGATAAAGTGCTCTAGTTTTTGTAAAAATTAAACTATCGCTTATCCTGAAGGTCATTTCAAAAATGAATAGCAAAGCAACATATCAAAATTGAAAATTTGTTTATACACTTTTTGTACAAAATGATCCCCGTTTATGTAATTTTTCGTAAATTTTTACCATTTACCCCCATTTTAGTAAAAAAAAATTTTTCTTTTTCACTTGTTACTTTTAGCATATTTTTCTTGAAATATACTAAATAAATCTAAAAACCACAACCCCCCCCCCCTTATATTTCCATTTTGAAAAAAACACTTGTCGCAACTAATCGGATCCTTAAAAAAGAATAAGAATATAATTTCGTTTAAGAATTAAATATGTAATTGTAATATTTCCGTTGTTTAATGCATTCAATAAGCTTAATAAACTATATAACGGGGGGGGGGGGGGGGTAATTCACTTAAAGTTTCTCTCGAATGTATTTATTTTTCGTAATTGTCTTTAAGCTCTCCAAGACTTACCGTGATAATTAATCTAATTTAATCACCTAAAACAAGAAGTAACCCTAACATTATCTCCTAAGCAACTCTCCATGTTTGCGTATTTAAAACAAGATGATACAATCTCGCATTATCCGCGTATTCTGATCAATCACAAAAGTCTTCCAGAAATCATAAGGTTATAAAGCTTCCGGTTAACAAAACCTATTAAAGCTACGATCTCCAGAGCGAACAAATAATGTTTTTGCTCCGCTATAATGTCTTTCTCTTTGTGTTGTGTTTCCTCGCATTTTGTTTTGTGTGTGCTAAGGGAAATGTGGATTTTAAATCAAAATAATCATCACAAGTTACCCGGTAGAATTTACCATACAGAAGCGAAGATCTAAAGTTCAGCGTATGGCCATTTAAAAAAAATCAGTTCCAAATCTGCGGTGCATTGTTCCGCTTAAAATGAAAAATATTTCCCGTTAAAAAAAATGAATTCTCCTGTGAAGAGTAGTTTATTTTGTGAAAGAATGCAGCAAAATGGGAACAATGTGCTAAAAATGTTTTTATTAGTAATGAAAATGTCATCTATACAACAAAGTTTGTAAATGTGCGATAAATTAAAAAAGAACAAGAAGCTTTCTCTCAAAATAAAAAAAGGCTGGATTGTATGTGTACGTAAATACAAGGGACGTTCCGAAAGTAAATTTCGTCTTTTTAAAGAGATGATACACCAAATGAAAAAAAACTATAATCATAAGTAACCAGATCCTTTGCTGGTTAAAGAACAGAAGAAGCATCACACACACATACAGCGTAGGAGGAATGAGGCACGCGCAGATCGCCGAAGAAGAGAGAGAAGCATTAAACCGGCGTGCCCGAGGCTATTCCAGTACAAATCACAATGACAGACAGATGTTGTCATTATTCGAAGTGCGTGCTATTATCCGTTACGAATGGACACATGGGACTGATGTATTCGTCACCCCTAAACACCAACAGACCAGACCATATATGGGGAAGAGATCGTATCTTGCCAAATGGTTGGTCGCTGGTGTTGTACGTTGAGTGAACGACGATATAGACTGTGCAGGATGAAGGTCGAAGGGGTCATCCCTTCACATTCATGAATGAAAACAACATTTCTAAAATGCATTGCATGGTGATAGGTACTCCATGATGTGGTGGTTTAACAAAAACCGTTTGCTAGATGGGTGCTGAGAAACCTTAATCGCTATCGCAAGACCTAAAGAGAGAATGGATATTAAGCTCAATCACTTGATGTAGCACCTGCAAGACAGAAATGAGTACCTGTTCACGATCATCATAGGCGATGAAACCTGGGTGCGTCGCTTTACACCAGAAACTAAGGAGCTGCCTGAAACACGTGGAAGTATTTCATTTTACAGCGAGAAAATTCTTCCAAAACAATGCCGTGGTGGAGAAGGCCGTGCGACAATTCCTCGCATTTCAGGGCGTTTAGTTTTACAAGAAGTGATTCTTCAAACTAACTGCATGCTGCGATCAATGTCTCGATGTCGATGGTGATTATGTTGAAAAGTAGTGTTAGGTATAGAGTTTATGACATCATGATGATTGTTTTTTCCGATGTCCAATGAATGTTCCGTTTGAAAAAAATGACGAAGTTTACTTTCGGAACATCATTAATACATATAGATCAATGCTTCTCAAACTTTCAATATTTGCGACCCATTATTCAATCATACTTTCTATCGCATCCCCCCCTTCCAAACAATAACAATGAAATGAATTAAATAATATTATACTTTGACGCTAAACCTACAACACGACTCGAACCATTTAAGTGCCACCGGCACCGGCGTATATAAACATCTCGCTCAACCAGTGCATTAATTGCCCCGGACGTATATATACGTCTTTGCGAAGTAGGATGTTTTCTGTGAAGTGCTCTCTATAAAATGATTCCGAAGGCTTTTTTGGAATGCAATAGAATCACCTTGACAGTGTTTGTGAAGGGTTTACTTATTTCAAAGGATTTGCTTATTTATTCCTTTCTATCCCCCCCCCCTTCCTCCCAATACACCGCATTGGCCTACATTACATGCCTACGTGTTAATCAAAGGCATTGGGGAGATCGTGTAACTTTTAATCGGCCTTTAAAGGATTAATTATAAACCGTACAAATTATCAAGATAAGTGTTAATTTTTGCATATTATTTTACATAGAAGCCCATGGGGTCACTAGCAATTGATAAATTTGATCTTAACTCAGTATTGTTGAACTAATTTTAAAATACACATTGCGCAATACTGATATATTTATAAGTGCATTATATCAGTGTGAATGTATATTTTATTTTTCATTATGTCAGA
>BMAO01020070.1:0-45277 GCA_019973975.1 Trichonephila clavata | reverse complement strand
TTTGAGAATCAATGTTATTTAAAGCATATAAAGATGAAAGGGATTCGCGGCAAATTAAAAATTCCGATGAAAGGTTTTCGTTTTTACAGATCCATGAGACTGCTTGAGCTATGCAAAGTAATTCAGCTTGAAACACACTACATTTATCTCTTATTCTAAATTGGCGAGTTTCAATTTCAATAAAATCTTGGAAAATAACAAATGCAAGGCCAACCTTATTGTTAATTTTGCTACCATCTGTAAAGCAGACAGCAGGAAAGTTGTCTTCAATATTTTTACGATAACTAAAAAAATTAAGGGGAAAACGTTCAGAAGGATGAGGGAGATCAGAAAATCACAGGGTACCGTCTAGACACTTAATGGTACAGTTCTTCATTGCATTCTTGAATTCATTATTTCTGATTATAAAAATGTCAAAAGGTGGAAAGCCCGAGAGAGCAAACACAGCATCATAGGATATCGTTCGATACCCAGAAATAACTCGGATAATTCTTTGTTGAATTTTTCGCAAAAGCCAACAATTTATTTCCTTCTTCAAGGCAGATCCCCAGATTCGTGAACCATTAACTGACATTTAAGAGATTAATTATAAACCGCACAAATTATCAAGATAAGTGTTAATTTTTGTATATTTTTGCATTGGGCAAGACCTTGTGGGCTAACTGGTAATGATTAAACTTCTCCTTAACTTTGTAGTTAACTTAGAATTCTTAACTTAGTTCTTAAATTAATTATAAAGTACATTGCACAGTACTCATGTATTTATGTGTATTATGTCAGTGTAAATGTGTATTTTATTTTTATAATGTCAAAATGTATTTTATTTGTTTATTTTGAGTAAATTAATAATTTTTAAATAACCTTTTGTTTTCGATTACCCAATAAACTCGCACCGCCCTCGAAGGGCTCTCACGCAACCTTTAAGGGAGGGTGCGGCCCATAGTAAGAGAAACGCTGTACACCCTATATAGGATTATACACAAATTTTTTTTTTGTATATCAAACTAAGTACCAGTAACTGGGATATCATGAAATTAACAGATTGTCCACAACAGCCAAATGTATGCATTTTACCCAGTTTATTTAATTAGTGTGTATTTCTAATAATAGTGGTGAATCCACCTTTCACATTACGTATGACTCTTTCCAAAAATATTAATGTTTGCAATTTTTAGAAGAATATAAATATTTAGAAATACTTCGAATTTCAACGCTTCTTAATAGAACAAGAGTATTTATGCAGCTCCAAAATTAAACTTTTTAAGATGTTATTTTTTAAGAGTACAGGCTAATCAAAACGATGTAAAAATTATTCAATTCATTCTGCCATAGGAAAGTCAAGTTTCAAGAACATTTTGGAAAGGCTTAGAAATATTTTATTCAAAAATTCATTAAATGGTTTACCATAAGAATTCGTTTAGAATATCGTATATGATAAGAATATGTTTTTTCTCCCATGAATACAAGGGAGAAGATTTTTTAAAACTTGCTAAAAATAATATTAACCCTAAATGTTAAGTACGTTTAGAATCTGAAAAAAAAAACTTTTACAATGAAAGACAAAATAATCTGATAGTTAAATATTTTAGTCCAAAACGAAATTATTATTTTCAATTTTATGTATAATCTACTTTCAGATGTCATTAAATGTAGTTTTATGCAGTAACTTCCAAACAGAACTATGTTTGTAAAACGCAGTAGTTAATCTGAATTGATGGCAGTGATCTGTACCATAATGACCAAAAAGGAACTTGGAGATCCATTCTCTAGAATAAAAACCAGTAGTGTTTTATTAAAAGTAGATGTCCTTACTTAAAGCAAGATGCCATACTTTAAAACGCGTTTTTCTCAACATGTTTTTTTTTTTTTGAAATGATCAAACTGGGGCAGCGGTTGCTAAAAAGTTTTAAAAATAATTAACTGAATTTTTTTGTGTATCTTCTGTATCAAAGTAGAAGTTTTTTAACCTTCAGATTTATTGATCACTATTTTATTACAAAATTTACACCCCCTTACGTTAATATAATCAATGTCTTTTTAAGCAATTTCATATAATAACTACGATAAAGTGCTCTAGTGTTTGTAAAAATTTAAAATATCTCTTATCCTGATAGTCATTTGAAAAATGAATAACATTGCAACGCATCAAAATAGAAAAAAACGAAATTTTTTTAAAAAAATATTTGGTGCTGAATGGGCCCTGTTTATATTATTTTCTGGAAACATTCATAATTTTTTCCCCGTTTTAAAAATAATAATTTATTTTTCTCTTAACCTTAGCATATTTTTCTTAAAATAAACTAAAAAATTTAAAAACATCAAAAAAAGTCCCCATATATATTCATTTTTTTTAAAAATAAAAGGTTGTCACAAGTAGACGCATACCTTAAAAAATAATTGAAATTTGTCAAACTTAAAGTTAAATTTTGAAGAATGTGAGCATCAAGCAATTTAGAAATAACTTTGAAATGCATATGAAAATCGAAAATTTAATATATTTATCTTAGCATTTAGTTATTTTTTAGCAAATTCTTGTAAGGAGAGAATAATTGCTAACACAACTTTTTAAAAATATTAAAAAATACTTTGGTCATATCTATCATGTATTATTGCAAAATGCGCTTATCATATGATTTAATTCAAGCCAGTAACACTGGAAATTTAATTTCTGTTGAGACTTCGCTTTCGTTATGAAGCGCTGAAATACCATTTGCCAAACTGTTTTTTACATTCTCGCACAGTTAAATTGAATATGAATTGTAATTTAGAAACAAGAAACTTGACTAGAAATCTCAATTCTCTGTATCTTGATCCAAAACATTTGTTGTGAAATGGGAAACGTTCCTAATATAAATATTGAACTAAACCAAAATGGTTATAGAGATACTGATTCTTACAACTGTCATGTTTTTAGAGCTGTGATTACTGTTCTGAATCGGCAAGTACTTCAAAATAAGATACTTTCTTTCATATCAATTATATGAAATATTTTATCAACTTAAGTTGGCATTGCGATAGAACGACATTCTCAACGTAAAATATCGTAAAAACGTTTTAAAAAAAGCTTCGTTTTTTCCCCTCCAAGACTTCCTTGATTTTATATTACTAATTAATAATATTTCATCCCAAATTATTTGACTCAAAACAGTTTGAGAATTTTCCTATCATATTCATTTAAAATTCTCTGCGGTTTAAATATATTTATCTCGCAATAATATTCTGTAAAAATAATGGAAGACAATTAGAGCTTGACTTTCCTGTTTTGCAAGAATGTACATTGAGTGTAATTGTATGTCTGGGTTAAATGTTTTTTGTAACGGAACAGATAGAGGAATTTTTTCACGTTTGTTTTAATTAAAAGTTTTACGGAAAAAAATATGTAAAGTTTCGTCTAAAATTGCATGTAAAAAGACCCTTTAATTTTTATAAAGAATTAAAGAAACCACATTGTGTGTTTCTTGCACTATCATACTTTGTATCAACTTATGTTACAAAACATGTTACATACACGTCACACCATAAAGATTCAAGAGGGCTATTAGTAACGGAACTTGAAAAATTGAGCCATTATGAAATGTAGATAAAGAAACCTGATCTTGTCTTTTTTTAACTTCCACACCACTCCAACTACAGTACGTTGTAGCTCAGCATGTCCAATTTTTTAGATCTATACGGTGGATTTTCATCATTACTGGTTATAAAGATTTCTTAGAAGAACAACACAGTATACACCAACAAATATACATTAATTAACATTTAGCAACCCGTTTTGCTAGGTATTTCATGATGTTTTATAAATATATAATGTTTATATATATATACACTATCTGGCCAAAAGTATCCGGACACCCATTGAACAAGTGGTTCTGGCGAGTGACGCAATTTGATATGTAATTGAAAGCTATAAAAGTGTTGGTAAAGGTTTTCAGATTGTATTTATGCGTTTCCCAGGCAATGAGTAAGTCAAAGGAGCTTAGTGAGTTTTATCGTGTCAGTATAGTGGGATGCACCTTTGTAGGAAATCAGTTTGTGAGATTGCGGACATTCTACAGAAGCCAAAATCAACTGTGAGTGATGTAATTGTGAAGTGGAAACGTCGAGGCAGTAAAACGGCAGAAAAACGAACCGGTAGGCCGAAAATACCTGGTGAACGCAGTCGCAGAACTCTGAAAAGGGTAGTGAAACAAAATCGCAAGTCCTCGTAGGTGGAAATTTCTCAGGAGTTCCAAAGTTCATCAGGAATTAGTGTTAAGAGCAGGGCTGCCAGTCGAGAGCTAAAAAAATTGTTACTCCATGGTCTTGCAGCCGCTCACAAGCCTCGATTGCAATGAGATAAAGCTCACCGTCATTGGACTGTGGACATATGGAAATCTGTTCTTTAGAGTGATGGATCTCCCTTTACAGACTGACAATCAGATGGATACAATTGGGTTTGGCGGATGCCTGGCAAACGTTTCTTTAGTGACTGCATTGTGCCGAATGTTAAGTTTGGTGGTGGAAGCATATTGGCGTGGAGGTGTTTCTCGTGGTTTGGCCTGGGTCCGTTAGTTCCTGTGATTGGAAACAGGAACTCTGAGATGTATGTGGACAATTCTGCACTTCCAACTCTATGCTAATATTTCGGGAAGGCCCATTCTATTCCAGCAGGATAACTGCTCCATTCACACATCGAAGCTTGCACAGACGTGGTTTGACGAAATGGGTGTTCAAAAACTGGACTTGCCTTTTCAGAGCCCCGATCTAAGTCCCATAGAACACCTCTGGGGCGAATTAGAGCGTAGATTACGTAGCCAGCCAAATCGACCATCCTCACTGCCAGTACTTACTTCAGCTGTGATGGATGCCTGGAAGGCAATTCCTATGGTAACCTGTCAAAAGTTGGTGGAAAGTCTTCTCAGACGTGTGCAGGCTGTCATCCATGCAAAAGAGGAACCAACATCATATTAATATGTGCCTCAGGACGCTCTAAGTCCATACTACTGGGTGTCCGTTTACTTTTGTCCATATAGTGTATATATACATAAATTATTGATATCTAAGTCCTAGCAATACAAATTCGATTGTACTGAAAAATATACTTATAACTGTAACTATCGCTCCTTGATAAGAAAAGGAAAGAACTTCTAATTTATATTTTCTAACAATCTCTAAAATTGTCAGATAGAACGATGTTTGCAATTCAATAACACTATAAACAAATGGATTTAGGCAAAACCAAATTTCGTTGGATCTTATTCCTTAAAATAAACATGCATGAAAAATTTCAAGTCTAAGTTTAATACAGCAGAAACGAAGTTTTTATTATGAAGAGTTCCCGTAATCTCGTTCAGAGTCGTTCTCCAAAATAAGCGTTCTTAGCGAATTTGAATTCAACAAAATTAAAATGCAAACCAAATCCCATTATTATAGTACTTGTATTTCGAAAAAAGATTTTTTTGTGAAAATACGCCCCCAGTAACCCCTTGCGCTCCCAGGAGTTGATTTCCATCAAAGACATTCTTAGTGGTTTCTACCTGTCTATTCATAAAAAAAAATCATCTTAACCAATTAGAAGTATGTGGCTTTAACAATTCAAAAAACAGGAATTTTTTTTATAACTCCCCTTGACCGCTCGCAACCCTCCTTAAGTTTCGATTTTTGTTTTTGTTACAAGGAGTCTATTCCATGAAAGGAACATGCCTACCAATTTTCAAACAGGTAGAGCTAATAGTTTAAAAACAGAAATATTTATGTATTGCACCCTTTAATTCTCCTAAATGAAACTTGAGTTTTGGTTTTCGTGAAACCCATTCTGTAGCGGTTCTCTACTCTACGAAAGGATCTGCTTACCTAACTTCCAGACTGTACGTCTAATAGTCTAAAAATGGAAATAATTATCTAATACGCCCCATGAGCTCCCGCAATGCCACTTGGGGAGTCTGTTTTCACAAAACCCATTTTGAAAACTGTTCTCAATGAAAACATCTGCTTAACAATTTGGAAGACTTTAAGTCTAAACATTTAAAAATGTTAAAAATAATCTATAATGCCCCTTGAGCCACCGCAATGCCAATTAGGGGTCGATTTTCACAAAACACTTTACATAGATGGTCTTTAATCAATGAAAGGTTTCTGATTATCATATTTAAAGACTGTGCGTCCAGTAGTTTAAAAATACAAATAATTATTTATAAACCCCTTAAGCCCTGCAAAACCACTTAGGGTCCATATTCAAGAAAACCATTTTGTAGCATATCTCTACCATATGAGATGAATCTGCCTACCAAATTTCAAGACTGTGAGTCTAAAAGCTTAAAAAAAGAAATAAATATTTATATCTCCTCTTAATCGCACGCAACACCCCCTTGGGGTCAATTTTCGTAAAACCTTTTCATAGCAACTGTAAGCAAAAGCTCGATGCCAAATCGAAAAAGAAACTTTTGAAAGACTGTTTAGGATAGTTTTTTTCGAAAAACAATTGTCTGCCTCAAAGAATAAAAAACGACTAAATATATCCTTAAATGAATATATGTATATTTATAATGAACTATGCAAGAATGCTCCAATAAAAAGTTCGAAACATTAATTTTGCAAACTTTTACGTGAGTAACATCATATCAGCTGTTCGGAGGAAAATCGCTTAAAAATTGAATTAAAGAAAATCTAAAGCAAATTTTATAAAAAAATCTCTTCGAGGTTAATACCATAGTGACCTACAGCTTCTACGTGTCAAGTTTCACACTTGTGGGTTGCTTAATTTGGCAGGACAAGCAGAAACACACACTACTAAAGGTACGTCCAAACCGAGTTTTTCTATAAGTAAAGAATCATCACAAAAGAAATCATAAGATGATACATAAAACAAAATCTTTTACTTAAAAATAACAAGCACAGCTAATGTGAGGAAATCATTTTCCTAGTTTTTTTTTCTTTTTAGAAGAAGCATATATGTTACATACATTTTAATTTGAGTTAATTTTTGTTTGAATGGGCATTATTTATCGGAAATGAATATTTGTCGAAAAAAATAAAGAGGCTTGGAACCATTTTAAATCTTTTTGAATTGATGTTACATAATATGATTATATATATAGAGTATTAAAGAAATATTTATGGAATTTATGAATATGAAAACAGAAGGTTATACAGTTATTTGAAAAAAAGTTTTACTGAAGTTGACACGAAAGCTATCGGCAACGACTGGGTATCAGGATTTTTAAAATAAATTATTAGCCTAACTTAGATTTTTCTAACTAAAATTCGCATTTCACTAAATGACAATTTCCCCATTTCCTCAGAATTTACGATAATGTTACTATTGCAGTGCATCCCAGACTTTCCATGCATGCGACCGAATATTCAATCATTATTTTCATCGCCCCCTCCCCCTTTCATACTAAAGAAATATGTGGAATTCAATAATAATATACTTTGACGCTAAAACTACAATACAATTTCAACTTCTTAAGTTCCAGCTGCGTATATAAACGTCTGTCGCTCAGCCAGTCCGTTAATTGCCCCGGAAGTATATATACGTCTTTCCTAAGTACGATATTTTTTTGCAGTTCTAACCATAAAACTACTCCTAAAGCTTTCCAGTGCAATAAAATGACCTTGATAGGGTTTGCGATAGATATACTTATTTCAGAATGTTTGCTTACTTATTCCTTTTCTACCCCACCCCATACACCGCATACACTCGCCTACGTGTTACAACACGGTAAGATTAGGGAGCGAATCAGGTAATTTTTAATTTGTATTTAAGAGATTAATTAAAACCGTATAAATTATCAAAATGATTGTCAATTTTTGAACATAATTTTGTATACCTTGACACACAAGACCTTGGGATCACTGTTAAGAATTAAACTGGTTATCAACTTAGTAGTTAACTTATAATTTTCAACTTAGTTATTGAGTTAATTATATAAAATTCGTCCCATGGTACTCATATATATTATGCCAATGTCAATTTCATTTTTATTATGTCAGAAAGTATTTATTTGTTTACTTTATCCTCTGAATTATCCGCAAACTGTCGCGAAAACATTGAACTGGAATTTTTTTTGTATATCATACTCAGTGCCAGTAACGGCCACCGAGATATCACGAACTCAGAAAACACGTTAGTTTTAAATTGCATGCAATTCTCTTACCCTGTTCATTTAATTAGTGTGTACTTCTGAAGGTAGTGGTGAACCCATCTTTCACATTACGTATGAGTGTTCCCAAAAATATTAATATTTACAGTTTTTAGAAAAATATAAATATCTAGAAATACTTCGAATTTTAACGTTTCTTAATAGAACGAGAGAATTTATGCAGCTTCAAAATTAAAAGTTTTAAGAAGTTGTTTTTAAGAGTACTCGCTGATAAAAACGTTGTAAAAAGTGTTCAACTCATTCTCATGAAAGTCAATTTTCAAGTATTTTTGAAATGATTTATGAAATATTGTATTAAAAAATTCATAAAAAGGTTTATCATAAAAATTCGTTTAGAATATTGTATAGGATAAGAATATGTTATTTCTCAAATACATACAAAGGAAAAGTTTTTAAAACTTGCTAAAAATAATATTAACCCTAAATGTTAAGTACGTTTCGAATCTGAAAAAAAATTTTACGATGGAAGACAAAATAATGTGACAGTTAAATATTTTAGTCCAAAACGAAATTATTATTTTCCTTTTTATGCATAACCTACTTTCAGACATCTAAAATGTAGTTTTATGAATTAACTTCCAAACGACACTATGTGTGTGAAACGCAGTAGTTAAACTGAATTGATGGCTGTGATCTGTAACCATAATCACTTAAAAAGGAACTTGAAGATTTAAAATAAAATATACGACTAGTAAATTTATTCAAAATATGATCTATTTTAATCTTATAATATTAATTTATAAATACAATTGATACATTAGAATAATATTGATACATTGTGGAAATCCTTGACTTTTTCCAATGTAAATGCGCGAAAAAAATGCAATCATGTCTGATTAATATAGATTCCACTACACATGCGGTATCCACAGATTAGTATGTTTGTTACCTTAGCGAACTATACAGTGTTTAGACGCTAATCAGATATTATTCGATAGAAATTATTATTAATTTAATTAGTCCACAAGAAAATTTCACTTCCGTTTGTCTCTTACCCACCTCATTCCAAGAATGGAAAAGTTTTTAAATATTTTTGAAACATAATTTAATTTTCCCTCAAAATTTATAAAATTTTAAATTTTTTCATTTTTAGTTTTCCGACTACCTTCTAGTGGCCGTGGTAGCCAAATGATCTAGGCATCGGATCGTGGCTAGCATGTCATGAGTTCGATACCAGGATCATTGAAGACCCGCCATGTAGGGGTTCAATACACGTAAAATCTGTCGAGAGCTCAAACGTCCTCCCATTGGTGTGGTAGTTCGGAGAGGGGGTGCCAGCTCAGGTGTCGTCCGCGTCACTTGACCATGATTTTAAATTACGCGGACCGTGTCCAAAAGCCCTCGTGTAGCTGAACAGCGGGACGGCAATATTCATTCACTCACTTAACCGACTACATTGAAATAGCGAATATTTCGAAAAATTGGCAATTTCTCTTAAGATTTTATTTTATAGATCACATCTTATTCGCTTTAAACGAATACTAATTTTATTATTTTCCATTCTCTAGAACAAAAACCGATTGTGTTTCAGTAAAAGTAGATGTCATTTTTTTAAGCAAGATGTCATACTTTAAAACGCATTTTTGTAAATGTTCAAACGGGGGCAGGGATTGTGGCCTTTATTTCGTACTGAGTGTAACATTCACAAAAAGTTTTTTTAAAGTATTTTATGAGTACTTCCTACATGAAGTAGTGGGTAATACTACTGGGGTACATCAATCTGTGGGGCGTCATTTGAAAGAAGTGATAATCATAGGAAAAAAAGGGTGAACACATTGAAAATTCGAAAACAAAAGATTATTTTAAAAACTTATTAGTTTATTGAAATTAAACAAAGAAAATATACATTTTGACATAATAAAAAAATAAAATAAATGACATTTACTTTGATATAATACACTTATGAATGTATCAGTCATGTGCAATGCATTTCATAAGTAATTTAACAATACTAAGTTCAGGACAAGTTTAATAATTACCAACAACCCCACGGGCTTGTTATATATATATATATATATATATATATATATATGTGTAAAATTATATGGAAAAATTAACACTTATCTAGAAAAATTGCACGGTTTATAATTAATCCCTTAACCTACCGATTAAAAGTTGTACGATTCGCTCCCAATGCCACCGTTTTGCACGTCTGCAAGCGTATGCGGTGTAATAGGACGGAAAGGAGAAGGAAACAAAATGAGAAAATCCTCTGAAATAAGTAAATACTTCGCAATCCTTCAGGATCCTTTTATTGCATTCTGAAGACTTCGGAATAATTTTATGGGATAGTCGTGAATAGAAAAGATGTTATTGAGGAAACGCTTATGTACATACGTCTGTGGCAATTTACGCACTGGCTGAGCAAGACCTTTAAATACGCTGGTGGCACTTAAGAAGTAATAGTAATAGTAGATAATTTCTTTTGTGTCATTTTCCGGTAATAAGGATGAAATGTTTTAACTCAGAAACTCAACTTATTTAGCCCACATGATAAGCACCTTGTGCAAATTCGCATATAAATATATATGAAAAAAATTTATCTAGATGTTTTTCGAACATAATTTTTGTCTTATTTGCAAAAGAAAAAAGGAAAAAAAAACATATTTTAGGTTTACATGATATATACTGAATGTAATTCCATGCGAAATTTGTATTATTAAAACATTTGTGTCTGTTCTCTCTGTATAAAAATAGAGATTAAAAATAAATAAATGGCCATAAATATGCTCATTTACATGTATATTTTTTTTACAAAATCTCTATTTTGATGTGGAAGAACTTTTTAAACATTTAAAATGTTGAAGACCGACATTTGATAAAAGTTGTGGTTTCCTCAATATACAAAAAAAAAAAAAAAATTTATTATTTTTTGGTAAAAAAAATTCAATTAATAAGTTACAAAAAATTCATAATTTCCGCAATGTTTGACATCAACTTGCTACATGTCGTAAGTGGAATCGTTTTAAGCTAAATTCAGCTGAATAATACTTGCTGCATCTTTGCGCAATCACAAAATAATTGTACTTGTAGAGTAATTTTACTGGTTATGAAAATCGTATATGAAGAAGTATATATTACTATCCGGTGTATTTATCCACGTTTACAAAGCAAGAAAAGTTAGTACTTTTTTTGAAATTCGAAGGAGAAAATATTTTAAGTTTAATAAGTTTATTTATAAAACTGGGTATTATATACATTTCAAATCGATAAGATTTTCAATAATTTTATTCCTCGTGCATTCCAATTACTGAGCCTCTTTTTTAATATAATATTTTTTCACTGTAATTGGGATCTAAATCTATCAACTATTTAAGGTGTTATTCTAATTTGAATTAAAAAAACGATAAAATAAAATTTTTGTTTTCATCTACAACAATTGTGAAGAGTGGTATTCCCAGTGCACTTTCTACGGGCTCCTTGTATATCACATGCAAATATCTCACGTATTTTATTGGTTAAGTATTAAATTCTCTACCATTGTATTTATATAAGAGTTGTAACAGCTTTTAAAATCACTCTTTGTTTTCCAATGCAAGCACTGATTGAAGGACCAAGTGTTTTGAAAAAAAATCTCCTTGGGTGTAAGATTGCACTATTTTGATGCCAAAGATTCATTTCTAATGTAGGGCAAAACGAAGTAATGCCTGTGATTGAAGAAAATATTGATATCAGAATGGGAGTGAATATTTTCAGCTTTCAAATCGTCTACCAGATTAAATGCCGTTTAAAATCAGAAGAACAATAATGGATCGTACCTTCAGAAACTTTTTCCTTCATGTAACGAGTCGCTTACACCATACAACATGCTGGGAAGAAAAATGGTCCAATATTTTATGAATATTTAAAGACAAATTCACTACAGTGAAAAGCTCCGTGGAAATTATGATACTATTTTGTATGGTATCATGGATCTCAGTGAAATATATATCTGTATTTTCACATCTGTTTTTTTTTTTTTGCTATTTCTTGTCACTTCTTATTAAATTGTAAAGGGTGCAACTTTTTAAAATTAACTCCGAGTTAAGGAAGGAAGAATAAAATATATTTAAGAATAAGGAATTATTTATATTAATTTGAAAAGATTATGTCGTGCATTTTTAAATAAAATATGGTTAATAAAATTGCTCTATAAATTTTAATCAAGTAAGGTGCAATAAAGTTAGGGACCGTAGTTTGTTTGCTAATAAAATGTTTTTCTTTTGAAGATTATCCAATTTTCTCCACTCAACATGAATGAATCTTATTTGTTGCTGGCTTTAAAACAATATTTACAACAGTATGTATAAGTCTAATACGTAATAAGATTTTAACTGAACAAATTATTTCAAAACGTGATATCAAAATTTTCAAATTTTTAAAGTTTATAAATAGCAAGTGCAACAGGTTTATATCAGTCTTCAGTCAATATCCTCATCAGGTTGTTCAAGCAATAATTCTGGAAAGATAATATTTCTTTTCTTAAACCCTGCAATATACCGATGAAACAGGCAGTGTGGTAGGAATTATGAAGTCTATAAAACCAACTACTTTAAGCAGAACTTTTTCGTTTAATGCAAATTTTACTATTGGCAATTAAAAATTTTATTACAATTCAAAAATATTAAATATTTATATTTTTCAAGAAACACTTGAAATACCACCACTATTATCAAACACATATTTTAACTAAATAAAATAGAATTCATGCTGAGGTAACTGGTTTTAAGTTCATAATTATTGCTGTAGATATATTTCAGTATCCTTTTTAGGAACTGAGTGCGAAATAAGAAAAATTACTTATTAAAATTTTATCCCGAGCACTTCCTGCTTCAGAAGTAGAGATTGTCTTGTGTAGTCTCCGGCATTAAGCATAACATGTTCTTCCGTAACTTCAAGCACCTATAATCTTTTGAAATCTGGACAGGATTTTCGCGTTTTGCATAAATCCTATTTTAGTTTATGTAGATGTATATTAAATTAATAAAGAATCAATTTTTTATTCTAAATGTATTTACAGGTTACGAAATTAATATTTTCTAAAAGTAAGTTTGAGTACATTCTGTTCTGACATAAACTTATTAGAATTTAAATAAATGGCATATATATATATATACATATATATATATATTATGTATGTGTGTTGTAACAACTCTCTTTAATGTCATCTAACTGAATTTTTAATTTGTAATGTTTAATTACCCTTCAGGACTCAAACGTAATTTGTCAATTATTGCCTACCCGCCCATCGGGATAACACTAACATTATCTCTTAAAAATTATCAGATTTGCATTTTAAAAGTAATATTGCATCTGTATCTATCGTACAATGTCTTGCTACCAATCACCCTCGGCTCCGTACACGGGAGTCATCTGAGGCGAAAACTTTCGTTTGCTGCTTGGTATAAAAATCATAGCCTCCGAAAAATCTTTTTTTTTCCTTGTCCTCGTATTGTAATACGCACGTATGTCTTATTTTTGCTTTGTGTCATCCAGTTCTATGTTCGTGTATGTCTAAATGGGGAATAAAGGGGATTACCTTTCAACGAAACCCAAATCAGTGCATCTAAACAAAACTAACCCTATTTCAATATGAATGAAAAAAGTAATCATTGAAAAGTAAGTCATTGTTAAAGTAATCCATACCATGGCCACGATCTTGACACACACACACACACACACACACACATATATATATATATATATATAAGCTACAAAAAAGCAAGATCTGTAAGAGACCAGGAATACTTTTATCAAAATTTAAACATATATAGGCACAATGCAGCCACATAATATGTGAGAATATATAATCAAAATTTCTCTACAAGAGGGAGATGAATAAACATGATTAAAACGGAAAAGAATTGAAATAGCAAGGTAACCAGAGAACAGAATTCAAAAGGATATATATAAAGAAAGAGACAGAGTTTTTAAATGTGTATATATAAATAGTATTAATGCTATTTTATCAAAACTTAATAATTTTATGCGATACTGTTATTGTCCATAGATGGGGTATTAGTTTTGCTCACGTGGTAAATCTTTATCTAATAGTTTATCTTTGATTTTTAATTTTTTTAGTAATTATAACAGGCTATAATATCATCGTTTTACATTAATAGATTATGGTTTTCTTTATAATAATAGTTAAACTCTTACCTAGAAATTTCTTGCTTTCCCAGAGTATTGGCAAATTCAGGTGAAGGTTGGCTGGCCGAAAAACATTGTTTAAACCTGCATTCCTGGTTCCTAAGGCTAGGAGTTTGCTCTAGTATTCCTGTGGCTAAATTTATTCTATCATGACTATAGTTATCTTAGGTATATAACTATTTTTGTACATATTTGAAATATATATACATATATATATATATATATATAGAGAGAGAGAGAGAGAGAGAGAAAGGTCCCAAATTCATAGTGCAAATTTTAAGGGTAGATACAGGATGTTGTAAGTATCATTTATTGTATAGAAATGTATGGGCGCAAGTGACGCGGTGAAGCGAAAACAGGGGAAATAAAAGAAAAGTGAAATGGAGCTATATCGGTTGCACTTGGGTCACGGTTAGGGAGCAGCAGACATCTAGACCCCATTCAACATTATGCATATCAGTAGGAAAAAGCGAGATTCACAATTATACTGACGTTTACGATAGGAAACTTTACGTAGGCCGAAAATGCAGAAATTCGTTACATGTATGTCTGTGTTTATGGAAACGGCAGAGATTCGCTACGAATATATCACGAGCCATTTCCTGAAAGATAAATGCCGGACAGAGGCGGCGTAAGGTGGGAGCGGTGTGGGCCACAACCCACGGCCTCGCGCTCAAAGTAAAAAAAAAAAATACCTCACTCCTCAAAGTCAAAATAAATTAAACGAAAAGTAAGGAAAATCCAAAAGTACACGCCACAGGGTTTTTTATAATTAATAAATTAGAAAATTCTCAAATCTCTGTTTTTTGCCAGAAGACATCGAAAAATTGATATATCGATTTTTTTAAAATATATTCTATTTATTGGTGCATAAAAGGACATGAATATATAAATCGTGAAAATATTGATTTCCATTTTCTTTCATTAAAAATGTCTCAACTTTGTCGTTTCCGCTCATTCGTTCATATTCAGTATGGTGACATTAGCTCAAGTTAATCTGCTATTGTGAGGAGTCCCCAGACAGAGACTAGGCATAGCTCGGAACTACCCATCATTAGGAAGCCAATTAAAGTATCGTATGCCGACGCAGTCTCGCTTCATGTTTCTGCATCATATTATAATTTTTAAAGTATTTGATGTGAGAAAAAACAATAATGGTATTGGGCATTTTTCATAATTTAACAATCATGTTAGGCTTAGACACTAGAGATAGAGATAAAGGGAAAAAAGGGGAATCTGGAGCAGCCAAAAGAAAGAAAAAATTGGAAAGAGCTACACAACCAGGTTTATATAAAATTCAGGTATGACGGAATTTCTCGGTCGGACTGACTCTGGAAGTACAGAATCTAAATAATCGTTTTCTTCGTTTTCTCAACAATATTTATCCTTACCCGAGTCTCCATTGAATTAGGAAGTTATTCCAGATGCATCGACTTTTGAAACTGAACGACGAAAATCGGAATTAGAAATAAGAACAAAATCTTGCCAATCATAATCTGAAGCTGAGATTTCTGTATTACGTTGAGTAATATAAATCACATTTAAGAAGAAAAGATTAGTTCTTCGCGCCTGTGAACAAAGATGCCAAAGACATAGTGAAACAAGCATTTTTCAGTTTTGGCCCGGGATTATGTACGTTTCCCAAGACAGATGCTCACCGGTCATGATACAGTTCAAAGAGGACCCACACGACAGTTAAATAACAGTGATGAATAGTATGCTTCAGATGATGATCGGGCCACTTTTCAAATTTTCATTTCTAAAGAAAACTTAATAAAGTTGGAACTGAATGTCGTCGCTGGTTGATTTATTCAAATTTTAAAATAATAGTTTTTTCTTCCATGCAGACTATTTGGCAATTCACTAACTCAAATGGTAAAAAAAGGGTGCTGTGATTGTAAACACTTAATTAAGTATTTTACACAGACATGGAAATACTAAAGAACATATGTTCGAATGGGTAAAATCAGAGAAAGGAATAAGGACACGGAAACACATTAGACCGAGGAAACGAAAGGCAAATTCTTAAATCTGAAACAAATTGTACCAATTTGTTTGAGAGATTAAAATGATATCATAAATTTTTAGTCTATCATTATCTGGCATTTAGAGGTTAGAGAGAATTTCTCAAAACAGACAAAAACACTAAGCATTCTAGAAACTTCATAGACTAATTTAAATTGATATCTAAATATGATCCTACTTTAGGGAAACACATAAATCGCATTGATAATTAACAACTTGCACACCATTATCTAAACCATGATATTCAAAATGAATTTATCACAATCATGGTCAAATACAGTTACCAGTGAAGTGATTGGTAGGATAAAAAAGGCAAAATATTAATCTCTTTTACTCGACTGCATTACAGGCTATAGTAGAATTTAATAAATGTCACTCATCTTAAGATATTGTAGTACATCAACTGGAAGTATAGGTGAAAACTTTAACGGATTTCTTACTGTCACTGAAATGACTGGATAATATTTGGCCAATGCATTACTGGGAGGGCAAGAATATAATGGCTTATATGTATAGTCAGACCTGTTGGGAACAAGGATACGACAATTGTACAAATATGGTAGGCATAAATAGAGGAGTCAAAACTCAAATATTAAACATAAATTTGTGACCATATTTCACACTTTGTGGTTGTCATAGCAAATTATGGCAAGCTGTACTAGCCTATTTATGCATTACTCTTGAACTTCTGCTTGCATTTTGTGGCGTGATCAAAGAGAATCGAAAAACTGGATTTTGAAAATGTTTGTCTGACGCTCGTAAGTTTATTCAGAAAAGCAGTTATGATTTGCCAAAAGATTTTTAAAATAAAAGGGTAGCCAAAAAACACATAGAAGAAATTTTGAAATAAACCAGTAACAATTGAAAATGTTGGTTTGTCTAGAAACTGAGGTATACTTAAAATGTTTAGATGAGTTTTTGCAAGATTAATAGAAAAATACAAATATCATAATAATAATATTTTAAAACATTTTTATTGGAGCATTTTTCAGAAAGTGCTGATTTCTAAAGGTTTAAATACCGGACCCCTTTTTTAAAAAAGACACCACAATTCTCTCTAAATTGTATTCGAGCACCATTGACAATTTTCTTTAATTCTGGACGACACTGGACATGCATTCGCTCATTTATTATATTATAAGTGATATGTTGATGGTTTTCTATTAATTTAGTAAAACGATTCTTCAGATTGCTAAACAAAATCGTTTATTTGTTTTAAACCAAATGTTATGAACCTGCTGAATTAAAAGACGGACAAAGGATAGGGAATTTGACATTTACAGGTTCTATTACAGGTCATCCTAATCAACTTAATTTTAAGCTTGAAGTTTAAAATCATGATGTGTATCAACGTTATTTGATATTAACTCTTTCATTCAAAAATTATTATTACTTTGGCTTAAATAAAAAGAAAACATGTCTCACTCTTTGAAAGCTGTATCTATTCTGATGAAACCATCTACATTAAAATTTACAGTTTATGTTAACCAAAGTATCCATGTTAAATTGGTAAAAGTGAATCCAAGTCAATCCATTGAGGGATTCTCTTTTAATTAACTACAAAAGTTAACCCCTTTTAATCTTTTACTTGCGTTTACTCGATTAATTCAATACTCCATAGATTTCATTTACTCTCCGGCAATTCAGAGGGAGAGAATTTTAACATCGCACGGTTCAGCTACTGTAGGTGTTTTTGCGAAGGACCTCGTAATTTTAAAACATAATCATGTGACAAAGATAACACTTCAGCTGGCCACCTCTTTCCTAACAACCTCACCACACTAACGGGAGGACGTTTGACCTGTCAACAAATTTAACGTGCATCGCTCCCCTGCACGGAGGGCCATCAGTGGTACTGGGCTTGAATTCATGGCTCACCAGCCACGAGTCCGATACCTTAATCACACTTCCAGTCAGCACCATTAGCCCACTCCCATCATCCAATCAGAAGGCTCCATCAAAGATGCCGTTTATTTCCTCGGCCAACCATTAGTTTTTCTTCTTGAAGCAACGCCTCCACCTAACCAACCACTTCGATACCACAAGGCCACCTCTCGGTTCAAGATAAGAGAGTATTTCAAACCGTAGGTCATGGATGGACAAGCCAAGCAGTTAATACTACTGACAGTTAAAGCTCAATTCGTGCCTTGGGAATAGAAGATTTGAAGGCCCCTTTGGACCTAAGGGGATTCTCTAGTATACGGAGAAATCCAACTTATATGGGACCCTCGTGACCCCAATCGATAAGCAATGATGAGTACCGCATTGCCGATTATTAATTCTGTGACAAATGCTAAGGAATAAATTAAATATCTCGATGAAGCAATTACTTATCTATAAATCATGCCCAGTAACAAAAAAACGCCACCGAGAGACCAGGAACTTATAAGAGTTCTTCATCTACCATACAACGCCTTTCGTTTATTTATTTATGATGTATTTCTGATAATAGTGGTGAATCCTTTTCTTCTTTAAAGTTTCTGTTGCAATACATACGTTACTTTTACCTTTAATATTCATAATTAATTTTTCCCGCTTAGGGAGACGTAAGTAAGAGTGTATGAAAATCACACTATAAAGCAACACATAAAGTCCACAGACCTCGTAATTCTGAATCAAGCTCAAGGAACAAAGACAACTCTTAGTTGACAATCTCTTTTTAAAACTACCACACCTCTCCATCGAGTCTAAGAACACATAATATTTTTATTTATTTTAATGTAACAATAGAATATTTTGCTTCAAATTTAAAGCTTAATTAAAAAGCTTAATCATTGGTCAACAAATGCAGTGAATGTTCAGATAATTTTGTTGCAATTAAGTCGAAATTCAATAGAGACCTTTTGTAAAAAATGATCTATAAAATATTTCTTCAAAAAAAAATAATTATTAAATTTATAGCTTAAAACTTCATTTAAGACTTCGGGTAATGGAAAATATAATTTATCTAAAAAATATATTTAAATTCTAGAAACTAGCAAAAAGAATATTAGAATTAACTATTAAATAATATTTAAGGCAGTAAAACAATTAAGAAACTTAGAGAAAAGGAGTGAAAATAACTGTTTTTACTTAATACACACACACAGTCTGAAGATCAAAGATTTTCCACTTTTTTATGATTTTTTATTTCCCCTTTTTTTCCTACATAGTATATGATGAACTGCAGTTACCTCAAATCACTTTTAAGTGGAGCAATATTTATCAAACGTAGTAGTATTGTGTGGAAAATGGAGCCAATAACATATGTCTATATTCATACGGAAGGGAACTTGAAAATTAAAAGGGTAATGTGTTGGAAGAATCTTCGAAACACAGCTCGCCACACAAAATGCAGCACCAAGAAGGACCAAATATATATTACAGTGAAATTTATTTGGCAGAAGACATGTTATACAAAGATCGATCAAGAGATTAAAATTATAGCCTTTTGTGACGTGTTGATGATGAGCGCGTAATTACTTTAGCCGCCATTGTTGGCTTTAATAACTGCTACTCTTCACGCCATAGTATGAAAGAGGCTTTGAAAAAATGCTTGAGGTACAGCAGTTCCTGAGGCATCCAAATACTGCCAAAGTTGATCTGGTTTAACAACGAGTGTTGTATATCCGATTCTAAGTCGTTTATCAAGCACAGACCTCATGTTGTTGTTTTGTGATTGATCGGGAGAACACATGTTTGAAGCAATTCAACCTTATGGGTAAAGAAGCACTTTTAAACATTGTTTTCCAAGTGTGGTGTACATTATCTTGTTGTAAAATAGCTGATGGTAATTTATCAATGTATGGGAGGACCACGGGCTCCAACAACTAAGAAATGTAAAGCTCACCTTTCATTGTACCGGAAATTCCTACTAGAGGGACACAAAGGTAAAATTAAACACCACCCTAAACTATGATACCAGGTGCAAGACCGGTGTGGCGAATCATAACGCAACTGTTTAGAAGCTACTCAACACGTTGTGTTCGAACTAGAATCCGACCATCGTGATGTTGCAGACAGAAACGGGATTTCTCAGTTAAAACAATGCCAATCTCCAAGCCGTCGTCCATGTCCGCCTTTCGTAGCATAGTTAGTGGAGCAAACGCCTGTGGTTTCAAGGTGAAGGTAAACGAAGTAAAGGACGCCTAGCGGATATTTCACTCTAAGGTAAATGGCGTCGATTGAAACAAGTGGACACAGAATGATGTATAACAGACTGTATCCATTGTTCTACACTTTGTCGTAAGGTTTCACCAAATATCTCTGTCATGCGCAAAATCCACTTATCATCAGAGGCAATGGTGCAACGAGGTGGATATGATCATCTCCGTAAGTCTGACGATTCCTCCTACATCCTAAGACGGCAGATCCACACTAAAGTTTTTTTATTTCATGCGATACGTCGACCGATTTCTCTGAAGGTAATTCAGATTAACTATAGGCAACTATTATTAGTCGGTCGAAATTAAAAACTTAGTTTATTGAGGCTCGATTTTTTTCCACGGGAAATATAAGTAAATGGCCAATGCAAAAAAAAAACAAAAAAAAGGAAAAATCAATTGACATACTTTAATTAAATCTCATACATGTTTTCCCTTAAAATTTTGCATGTAGGTGGCTTTACGGTCACTCGTGGTATGCGCCTGCTCTATAATTCTAATGATTTGCATATTTCATCTCCGTCAACTCATGTTGAAAATTTCACATTGTTTGCATGATTCCTTCAGAGTGCTGCATTTTTTGTGGCCAGCAGTGTATATTCATTATCTTGATTTTAGGTTACAATATTTGTGAACTTTCGTTTAATGATCATAAAGACTACCAGGTCACTTCTCTTTCGCAACAATACCAGCGGGAGGACATTGAAATCTCTTGATTTCTCTCCCTACCATCCGATCCTCTATACCAGGCTTGTCTAAGACGCGGAACGCATGTGGCATGCAAGTACATAAGTGGCAGCCACCTGGAAGTTTTTAAATACATTTATATAACATTTTTATTTATTTTAAAATAAGCAAAAAACACTTTTTTGAAGAGAGGTTTTTGCTATTTATAATACAAAAACTGGAGTTGATAAAATATTTGTATTTATGAAAATTTTGAAGAAGCATGAATTATAATTGAATTCCATCTAAACGGCTCAACCTAATCAACATGAGATTAAATAAGGATGATGCAGATGCCATTTATGTCGAGCTAAAATCCTTCACTCTGGAAACGATTGAACAAAAATATCCAGTGAATCAGTGGCTTCATATCTAAACTGACGGCTCACTCCTGCCAGAAATAAACGGAGTGGGTGTAAAATGGTTCTCGTCTGTGTTTGAAAACTTATTGGAAGTGGGAAAAATCGAAACAATATGCAATGGCGATTAATTGGTTGTCTGTGAAACGACAAGCAAGTACTAGCTGCTGGCCTAGGTCCTGCAACAGTTGTCTTCTTTATAGACTATCAAACTGTAATTTTAGCTCTATGCAGCAATTATACACAAACTGAATGCCAAGGGGGTCCGGCACGTCAGTAGGAGCCTATGTTAAACTGCGTAAGTTTATGTACCTTTTTCTCAGAAACCACTTACATCCCATGAATAAAATTGTTACAATAGGTGATTTGTACTATCAGTCATAATTTAATTAAGGGTTTTGTCTTTTTATTTAACATTAAATTAATTATGATTTCTTTTAAAATTGTTAGATTTTTTATCCTAAAATTAAGTTAAAAAGAAGTCAAATCTAAAACGGTATGCTAGATATACATAATTCCCTCCATTAAAATGTGTAAACATCTTAGAAGTCTGCTCATTGAAACTTTCAGGTTTATATGTTTAGTAGTTTTTGAGAAGAAGGCACATAAAGTGAAAAGTTTTTGAAAAAACAGGAGAAAATTATTTGAAAAACATTTTGAGAAAACAGGCTTTTAAGTAAAAATTTGTATTTTTTTAAAGTATTTTAATGTTTTTATTACTTTCCAGAAGCATATGAAGCATTTATTTTTACTCTCTACTCATAAAAAATATTCTTGTTTTCTTTTTTATTATTTTATCAATTTTGATTTTTTTTGGATTTTAAGATGCTTTTGTTGGGCTACACAAATTCTACGTGTATCTAGTTTTTTGAAGCATGACACACATATATATCCTGGTGAAATATCACAATGTCTTAAGATCATTCATTTTGCTACATTATTCAACGGTTATATAGCCATATTTATCCCTAATTTTAGAGTTTTTAACTCCACAAATGTCTTGAAATCACGAATCATATGGTGTCATTAAGTGACTCCTTTAGGGGGGAAATACTGGGCATTTCCATATAAACATTTTTTAATAACATAGGACCATTTAGATTGCTTAATAATGGCTTCATTTATATCATCATGATGCATGTGTTTATGATCATTTTGCCTTTTGTTACATTCAGCGTTTTTTTATGAAAACCTATACCCATACACTTTTTGATAAGCCCAATACACTCTAATATTTCCACTTGAACATCATATGGATTTGCACTCATCAGAAACTAATGCAAGGTGAAACACAGGTGCTTGAAGCAGAGTTTGCTTGATGCGCGTCAAGGAGTAGCTTCATTTAAAAAATAAACTAAAATACTTCTAATTATCTTATATCTCATATCATGTATAATTTTAAACAAAATTATTTGAACTTTTAAAAAGTATAAAATCGTGAAACTCGATAAATTTTCAAAAATTCATGTAACCGACACCTTAGCACAAAAATTCATCTACCGGACCAATTCAGTGCTGAAATAAAATTGCGGAGCTAATCTCATATGACTGGACTGTGGCCTTGATGAGGATCCCAAGTTATATATAGGGATCCTTATCAGTGAAAACGGCAATCAAAATCCAAAGCAGGGAGCCGAGTAGATTCCATTGGAAGTCCCCTTCACTCCCAAAACAGCAGAGAGTTTTATTTCCACATTCATTACTAAATATACTATAGTGTATATAGTGACCAAAAAAGCCAAGTGCCTTGGAAAGCCATGGAAAACTCTGGCCACTGTGGTTCCAGTCCCGAGACACCTGAAGCAAACCAAAGCTGTCGCCCACTCTCGCCTAACCACCGGGGCATGACTTTTTGCGAGTATACCTCCATTGGCTTCACCTGGCAGCTTAAAAAGCCTGCCCATTTTAGGGCCACGCCAGAACGGATGGTGACTATATGCCCCAATGCAGTGGACTCGATGAATACTAGCCTGACGTCACCGTGAGTTCGGTACTGGGAGGTCGAAAAGACAAAAACGGGCTTTGGATAAATAAATAAATAAACAATTGAAAATTTGGTTTGTCGTGAAACTGATGGTACACTAACATTATCAGAAGAGTTGTTGCAAGATTAAAAAAATATACAGATAAAGAGTGGTAATGAAATATTTTAAAACATATTTACTGTAAGATTTCCCAGAAAGTACGACTTTCTAAAGCTTTTAATACCGGGCATGCTTTAAAAAATTACCATAATTCTGAATTATATTCGAGAACATTGAAACCCATTGCCAATTTTCTTTAATTTTGGAAGACATTGGGCATGTGTACAATTACTTATTACATTATACGTGATAGTTTGATGATTTTCTATTAATTTAATAAAACTATTCTTTAAATTGCTCGATGAAATCGCAGTCTTTTTTAAACGAAAAAATATGAACCTGCTTAAAGATGGACAATAGATAGAGGATCTGACTTTCACAGTTTATGTTACAAGAGTCATCTTAATTTAATTTTGTACCTCAAGTCAACGTTATTTAATATTTACTCATTCATTTAAAATTTATTAATGTGGAGAAAATAAAAAGAAAAAGAAATCTTTCTCCCCTTTTTGAAAGCTGTAATTATCTACTAATTAAATCACCTAAATTAAAGTTTACTGATTATTTTAACCAAAGTATCCATGTTAAATTGTTAATGAATTTTCTTTTATTAACTTCAAAAATTAACTTTTAATTTCCTTTACTCGTTTAATTCAAAACTCTTTAGATTTAATTTAATCTTAATCCGGCAGTAGTACCATAGCTTATTCCAAGCATACAATCGGAAGGCTCCATACAAGAAACCGAGAATTTCCTCTGCCACCTATTCCATTGTTTTGTGTTCATCAACAAACGCCTCCACCTAACACAATCCATCTCGATACAACATGATTTAGGATAGAGGAGCATTCCAAACCATTTATCTCTGATGAACTCGCGAGGCAATGAGTAATATTGCAGGATTTAGTTCATTTCCGGTCGCAGAAGATCTAATCGAGCCTTTTGGTGGAATCGGTTAAGTCTAGCTTGTCTGGGAACCTACGCTCCAGTCCTTAGCTAACGTTTCTTAATAAAACTGCTATAACGCCAAGAATTAAACTAAATATCCCGGCAATAGAAGAAAACGCAATAGTTACTTCTCTTAAATTCATACTCAGTAACAAAAGCTGTCACCGAGAGGCCTGGAGCTTCACAATTATTTGCTAACGCTGATATTTCAGTCCGCGTTAATTTTAGATTATTTATTTATTATGTGTTTCTCATCATAGTGGTGAATCCCCGTCTTCTTTAAAGTATCTTTTGAAATGAATCCGTGAATTTTTTCATTAATAGTATTATTTAATTTTTCTCTTTTAGGAGACGTAAGTTTGCACTATAAAGAAATAATATAGCTATTCATGGCGAACGTTGTAGTTCTGAACCTATTCAAGAGACGAAGACAACTCACCAGAAGACAATTTCCATTTTTAACTTTTACACGTCACCAACTGTTCGAGGAACTCGTAACGTTTTAGTTTATCTTAATAGAACCATGGAATTTATTGGCTTTAAATTTAAAGGCTTTATTTTAAAATTTGTGTTTTGATCAATATAATGTAAAGATTTTTCACCTGATTCTGCTTCATTTATGTCCATTTCCAAGAGAAATGTTTAGAAGGAACGATTGATAAAACATTTTTTCATTAAGTAATTGTTAAATTTATAGCATAAAATAAACGTGTTTTAAATATATTTCCTTCTAAAAATATACCAGGAAAATTTCTAGGAAACTCTTAGAATGAGAAACAAATAACAAGTTAGTATATATTTCAGTCTATGGTTAACTCATTTTCTGCTTTTTTCATGTATAAGTAATTATTAAAAGATAAACTGCAGTTTTCTCAAATCACTTCCAAATGGAGCACTATTTATCAAACGTTGTAATATTGTGTGGAAAATGGTCTCAATAATATATGGGAATAACAACAAAAAAGGAAACTTGAAAATTTGCATTGTAGTTCTTTGGTTGAAATACACAGCTAGCCAAACTAAATGCAACAGCAAGAAGGACAATATATATCTCAGCTGAATTTATTTGGCAGATAACATATGCTATACAAAGATCAAACGATTAAAATTGCAGCCTCTTATGACGTGTGGGGAATGAGAGAATATCAGTAGTTAGTTTAGTCACCATTGTTACCTATAACCGCAACCACTCACCACGACATAATACAAACGAGGTTTTGAATGTATCATCTGGGTGAAACAGTCCATGCAGCTTCTAAATATGAATACGATGTAACACACAGTGGTTTATCCCGGATCAGTCGTTGTGCAAGCATGGTCCAAGCGTTTTCGTTTGGCGATATCAGGAGAACAAGCAGGTCAGTGAAACAAGTATATCTGACAGGTTGAAGAAGAACTCTTAAAAATTGCGTGTTACGTGTGGTTATTTATTATCCTGTTGGAATATGGCTGATGTTAAGCACTCGTTGTATTGCAGGACCATGGGCTCCAACAACTTAGAAATATAACGCTGGCTGTTCAAGGCACCGACAACGTGTACTAGAAGGGTGGGGCTTTGAAATATAATGCCACACCCAAGCTATGATATCGAGTGCATGACCAATAACGCGAAGCATAGTGGAACAGGTAAACAGCTTCTCACTACGGTATCTCCAAAGTTAAAACCAACCATCGTGATGTTATAGATAGAAGTGGGATTCGTCAGTAAAAACAATGACATTAAATTTCATTGTCCACGTCCACCGTTCATCGCACAATTAGCGTCGACAACTCCTTTTGTTTCCAATGAAGTGAAAACAAAGGAATGGGTGCCTTACGGTTATACCTCTGCTGCAAACGGTGTCGAATGCTACATGTGGTAATAGAATGATGCGTGACAGACTGTATCATTTATGCTATGGTTGGTGATGAATCGCGCCATCTATCTCTGTCATACGCACAAACCACCTGTAATCATGGGCAAAGAGGCATCGAGGTGGGTGCGATTGGCCGATTGGCCATATTTCCTCCTACATCCCATGATGACACATCTGCATCAAGTTGCTTGGTTTCGTTGAACACGTTATTCGATTTCTCTGAAGGATAATCCGTATTCACTGTAGGCTAATGTTTCTAATGGATCGAATTCAAAGACTTAGTCAAAGAATGTGATTGATGTCTTCTTTGTGGTTTAGGCAAACAGCTTACTGAAAAAAACACAGGAAAAAACAATCGCTGCTCTTTCACTCGCCAACGAGTCTAGAAATGAGTAACATTTTAAATTACATTGAACAATAGAAATATTTCGGCATTACATTTTTAAGATGCACTTCAAAGTGTGTTCGTTAATCAGAAAGATGTAAAGAATGTTCAACTATATTTGTTGGCATTTAGTCAAATTTCCGGAGAAAAGTTTTGTAAAAAATAATTTATAAAATATATTTTTAAAACAAATTATTATTAAATTTATATCATAAAACTCCATTTTAGACATCATGTAATAAAAGTATTTTTTTCAGAAAAAAATATATACAGGGGAAAAATTCTGAAATACCTGCAAAAAGAACATCAGAACTAATTATTAAAAAATATATTTTACGCAATAAAACAATAAAAAAACACTTAGAAATGGATTTAAAATAACACATTAATAGATTCTTCACTTACCCGCACACACAGTCTGAGATTCACAATTAATGTCTTCTTTTTTCTGTGTAACAACTTAATATTTGATAAAGTGTAGTTTTCTCAAATCACTTCCAAGTAGAGCAGTATTTACCAAACGTAGTAATATTGGAAAATGGCGCGATTAATATATGCCTATAAACACACAGAAGTGAACTTGATATTTAGCATCGAAATGCTTTGGAAGAATCTTCGAAATAAACTGCTGGTCACACAAATTGCAACACCAGGAAGGGACTCAGATATCACAGAGAAATTTATTTGGCAAGTAACATACACAGATCGATCCAATGATTAAAAGTTCAGGCTGTTGTGACGTGTTGATGACGATAGAGTAGTTAGTGTAACCGCCATTGTTGGCTATAACCACTGCCACACGCCACGACATAGTATGAAGGAGGCTTAAAATGTATCCTTGGGTGCAGTAGTCCAAGCGGCTTCCACATATTGCCAAAGTTGATTTGGTATAACAGCGAGTTGTGTAACCCTGGTCAATCGTTGTGAAAGTATGGATGGCAAGTTTTTGCTTAGCAATCGGGAAAACAAACAGATCAAGAAAGAAGTTCAATGTGTCGGCTAAAGAGGAATTCTCAGGCATCGTGTGTCACATGAGGTCACGCATTTTAGTGTTGGTATATGGCTGATTATAAGCGTTCAATATACGGGAGAACCACTGGCTCCAATATGAAAAATCCTCAGAAATGTATCACTGGCTGTACAGTGTACCGGTACGGCAGTGAAATCCAATGCCACCCCAAACCATGATACCAGGGGCAACACTGGTGCGGCGATGTATAATGGAACAGTTCAGCAGCCTCTCACCACGTCGTGTCAAAACTTAAAAACGACCATTTTCATGTGGCACACAGAAGCAGGATTTGTCCATAAAAAGAATGCATTCCATTCTGTCGTCCTTTTTCACCGTTTATCGCCATATGGTGGCGTAAACTTCTGTTGTTTAAGGTCTATCACACAAATAAAGCAATGGCCGTCTTTGGGGATATTTAAGTCTGCAGAAAATAACGTCGAATTGTACGAGCGGACACCGAAGTATGCATAACAGCCTGAATCCATTGTTCTATAGTTTGTGATATTGTGGCGCCATTCATCACTACCATGCGCAGTCTCTACCTACCATCACGGCCAGTGGTACTACGAGGTAGGTGTGATCGGCCCCGTGGGTCTGTCGTTTCATTCTACATCTGACGTTTGCAGATCCGCCTCACATTTGCTCAGTATCATTTAACACGTTGTTCTATTTCTCTGAAGGATGCTCCGCAAAACCTATATGATTTATTCTTACTTGGTAGAAATCAAAGCTTCGCCAAATGACACTGAATATTTTCCACGAGATGTAGGTACACATCCTACGCAAAAAAAAAAAAAAAAACGCAGGAAAATTCAAATGGTGTTACTTCAAATCGCAATACATTCCCCCTTTATATTGCGCTAGCCAGTTCCGCTAATGTCGCCCGAGATATGCGTCTACGCTATAATTCGAATGATTTGTATATTTAATCACCACGAAAGCACGATATAATATTTACATGGCTTGCTTTCTGCCTTCTGGATGTTTCGTTTTGTAGGACCAGTATTGCATATTGATAAACTGGGTTTTAGACTTTCTGTTATAGTACTCGCGAACTTTAATTTAATGATCCTTCTTCCGTTTCAAGACAATACCATCAGGAAAACTTTGAAATCTTCCGAGTCGACACTTTACCATGTGGTCCTCTCTACCACGCCTGTCTAAGACGCGGGCCTCATGTGGCACCCCGGTATATAACTTTCAACCCACCAAGAAGTTTTAAATACTTTTAAATATCAAGCTTATTAACTTTTAAATAGCAAATAACTTTTGAAAATCATTCCTATGTATAATACAATAAATGTTGCTAATATTTTTCATGCACTTAAAGAAAATTTTGAAAAAGCATAAATTAAAATTGAAAAAGTTGGTGTGTCCTGAAACTGACGGTACACTTAACATGATTTGATGAGTTGTTGCTAGATTAAAAGAAATGAGTAAGTGAGTGAATATTAACGTCCCACTGTTCAGCTACACGAGGGCTTTGGTGGACGGTCCGCGTAAGTTTGAACCACGGTCAAGTGACGCGGACGACACCTGAGATTTTACCCCTCTCCTAACTACCACACCACACCAAAGGAAGGACGTTTGAGCTCTCGACAGATTTTACGGGCATCGCTCCCCTACTCGGTGGGTCTTCTGTGGTACTGGGATCGAACTCATGAGATGCTAGCCACGATCCGATGCCTAGACTACTTAGCGACCGCGGCCACAGATTAAAAGAAATATACAAATAGCATAGTAATAATGTTTCACAATATTTTCAATGGAAGGTTTCACAGTAAGTACTATTTTCCAACGTTTTCAATACCAGACATGCTTCAAAAAAAGTCACCACAAGTCTGAATTGTATTCTAGCACATTGACACAACCATTGCCAATTTTATTTAATTCTGGAAGACAATGGCCTTAAATACACCCATGAACAAAATAATTAGCACACCAAGAAGAAGACATCAAAATGAAACGATTTTTGAAATATGTAATGACTACTTTGGTATAAGCTTATGATCAGAAAATTAAAGAAAAAGACAAAAGAACGGAGTATTTAATACCCTGATGACCCCATTCTAGCGCCAATGCATGATGCGATACGATCGGGCATTGAGGCATACAAGTTCTTTGTGATGTCTTGAGACATTTAGTTTCATATTTGCTGTAACCTTGCCTCTAGTTCGTTCAAACTCGTGGGATGCCTTACTTGCCATCCCAAATGATCGCAGGTATGCTTAGTTGGAGACATATCTGGCGATCGGGCAGGACAAGGAAAGGTAGTGACAGTGCGGTGACAGTCTTGTGACACCCTTGCCATGTGAGTCCGAGCATTGTCTTGCCCCCCAACATTGATTGCATTCAGTTGCATTAAATCTTGCAGGACTTCACCCCATAGACTCAGGCTACCACAACTTTATAATTTATCTCCAAAAAATGTCTTAAGCTTTTCAAGAAACCTTTGTTTTTTCGCCAAATTTGGCACCCGAGTGAGTCCTCTACATTATTTTTACTTTTCTACAAAAAAACATAATTACCCGATCCATCAAAGACTTTCTAAAGGGAAAATTATGTTATGACAAGGAAACAGTCTGGAACATTGTAGCAATTTCGTGACCGAATGACCGAAAGCTCAACGGCTTTAATTACTTATATCACTCAGAGGCATAGTTTACAAGATCGTTTGCAATTGAATGAGTTTAAAGTATTTTAAGAAATATTTACAATTCCTACTGATTTATTTAATAAACATTTTTTTTTTGTATAATTGTGAACATTTAGGCATTTCTAAGTGTTTCATTACTTAGTATAATAATATTTTAATAAATTTTTTGTGCTTTCCTTTGCGAAGGCCAATGTTCGAAATCCATATATCTTATCACCAAATCAACGTTAAAGTGAAACTTCGCTTTAATTTCTTAGATGGAATTGAAAAAAAAACAAGGTCCGTTACCATCAGCCCTTGTGATGCTCTACATTGCAACCTAATCCAGCGTTTCACAAAATGTGGGGTACACTTCCCTAGGGGGAGGACAAGATAATACTACGTGGGAGGGGGTGTGGGCATACCAAAAAGTCAAAAATAAAGTATTATTTTGAAACAAAATTATTAATTTACTGAGAAAGGAAACAATACATTCTGACCAAATTAGTCTTCGTGTTGCTTTGAAGTGTGTCAAAATTGAACACTCCCTCTCCATTGAGCCAAACAGTATAATTAAGGATTGTTTCACTGTTTCTCTTTTAATTCAAATATTAATATAACAAATTTTTTTAATTTTTCTAATTCCAAAAAAAAAAAAAATTATAATATGCATATCTTTAGGAAAAAAAAAAAAAAACCTTTTATGTGATTCAACTGAAAACTTTAAATAACACAATGATTCGCCTCTATCTTCAGATACTTATACTAAATAAATAATGTATAACTGATGCTTTGGGTGGGGCCCGATAATTTCTTCTATAACATTAATGTGAAAGTGATATTTTTTGGTACTGAATGTGAATTATACATTGGAAGCATATTTTATATCAGTTGTGACCTTTTACAAGAAGTGGACTGTCTTGGGTTGGCACTGCCAACAAAGCTTTCACCTGTATTTCGATAAAAACTTTCCTTCAACAACTAATAAAATTTACTTCTTGCGCGTATTTATTTATTTTTTTCGTGTGGAGCGGTCTTAAAATTAATTTCACTGTGAGTAAGTGACTAGGCAGGGAGTGTAACATAAAGAAATATAAGTGCTAATAAACCAATAAATTGATTAGTTAGCCCCTTAAATGTCAATGGCGTGTATACTCGTCCTTCCAAAGAACGAACTTTTGCATTGTGCTAGTCTGCTTAAAAATAGTCCCACGGCGTTGGAACACCATAAAATGACATTGGCAGTGCTTCTGAGAAATTTACTTATTTCGGAGAAAAAGTGAGGGGAAATTTTGAAACGGCATATACCAGGAAAGATGAAATTCACACACATAGCTAAGCAATGCTTCTTGTTTTTCTTTTGAGTGTGCTCTTTTCTATAACATATTTGCTCTCATTTTCACTTACCAAGAGTGTAATAGGAGCTTAATTTTTCTGTACGAATAAGTCTAAAACTTGAGTATCTTTGAAATCTACCAATGAACTGAATGGGATGCTGGTTTATATGTTCTCCATGTTTAAGAATATATCGCACAACAGATAAATAAAAAAAAATATATAATTATTACATTGTAATTCTAGATATTAAACTTTGTATTTTCGTTTTATTATTTTATCTTTTTATTTTTTTAACTTGAGAATAAGCAGTTTTTAATTTAAGAAACACAAGGCGAACAAGGTGTGCCTGTGTGAAAAGCGGAGGCACTAGGGATGAATTTCTTAACATTCCATTGTCGTAAAGGAGCTGAAACAAAATCTCACTGGGAGGAAACACTACACCAGTCCTTTTTCTCAGTCCAAAAAACTTTCAATTACTTTACGAGCTTAAAATGGCTGATATTTATTTATTACAAAGAGTTAAAAGATCAGTAATATGAATGAAATATTTACTATTTCAATTCCATTAATTCCTCTTCTGTTGAGGCTACCGCAGCCTAGTGGTCAAGGTAACGGACTTGTGGCCGGCGTGTGATAAGTTCGAGTCTAGTACCGCTGCAGAATCGCCGTGTAGGGAGCCGATGTACATTAAATCTGTCGATGCTCAAATGGCCTCCCGTTGGTATGGTCCAGATCAGGTGTCGTTCTCGTCCCTTGGCCATGGTTCAAAATTACGTGGTCCGCGTCGCTAAAAGCCTTTGATTATCTGAACATTCTAACATTAATATTCGAACACATTTCTAATTAGGATAATAATTCGTTTTTGAAGAGAAAAGAATGATTGAAACTTGAATCAAATAACTGGTTTTCAATTCATATTTTTTGTGTGTTTAAATTTCCGGTAAACCCGCGACCAACGTGTCGTGAGTTCGTACCCTAGATGTACTGAAAACCCGATGCGTGGAGGGGCTGATACACATTATGTGGAGGTTAAAATTCAGCATGTTGGGATGACGCGAAAATCAGGTCAATGAGATAACAAATCAAGTATCATCCATATCACTTGATCATGCTTCAAAATTATGAAATCCACCGCCATCAGCCCTCAAGTTATTTTATAGTGTGACGTTAAAAAGAATTCAGTCAAATTCAAATTTAATATATTAATAATGCATACTCCTTCTATAACTTGAGATATTTTTGCTGCCATATTTGGCGACAAAAATGGTCCCCAATGTTTCTCGTTTTAATTTAAAAGAACCAGGACATCATACACATTCAAAAAATCGATTCTAAAATTTCAGTTTTAAAAAATGGTACATATTTATCTGATTCTAAAAATGTACAACATTTTATATGGTGATTGAATAAAATAACCTGAAAAAAAAAGAAAAATAATTGAGTAAAATGTAAACAAGTGTTTACAAACTTTAAGAAGTATTATTATACCTCACCGTTTATACCGACAATGTTAAAATGATCATTTTCGATGTACTTTTTCTCAAAATCTATAATAGATATATATTTGAACTTTTGTATACAAGTAACTGCAAGCTTTTTAAATAATATTGTAGTTGATTTAGGCATGAGAAAGATGCTTGAAAATAGTTAACTTTTTTTTGAAAAGCATATGGGAATATAGTTATATGTAAAGACTAGCTAAAAAGAACAAAATCCTGAAATATCAAAAACAACTAAACACTTTTGAAAATGTAAGCAAATCAACAGATTTATCCGTTACAGATGCAGTGAGACAACTAATCAGCTTAAAATTTTTTTTAAAAACTTTGAGGATTGACTTGCAGTATAAGTTAAATATATCAATTTGCTTCTCACATCCAACTACCAAATGGAAACGAACGTCTTACAATGTTTGCCAATTAAGTGGGAGTGACCAAGCTTCCGTGGTAGTATAAATTAGATTTTTTGAAACTTCTTTTTATAGTAGAGATAAAAATGTAGTATCTGTAGAAAGGTAATTATTGGCATAGTTTGAAAATAAAAAAATCTGAAATTGTCATTCTTTGAAAATTTTAGCTTTTCCAACTGCTCTTAAGTTTTTTCATTTCTTCTAAAAAGCGTAATATTTTCCTTTTAGGTATATTTAAAGAAATCTATTGCACTATATGCTTCCAAATTTTTTATACTTCTATACAGGATACCTGTTTATGAAATGAACCAGTTTTTTTTTATTGTATTGCTTTATCATTTTTAAAGAAGTAGTTTTATGTGTGAAAAAGATGAAAAAAATAATTTTCAAAATTACAAAGTTTTATATTTTTTTTAATGAAACTATCCAAATATTTTACTAAAAAAATAGGTTCTCTATATTTTGTGTAATATTTCATTTATCTGCAAAAAAATATTTCACATTTGTAAAAGATTATTTTTTAAAAAATGGCACCTAAGCATAAACATGTATTTTTTCTGTGATCTCCATAATTATTTTCAACTTAAATTAAACATAAATTTTTTTAAGTAAAGAATTATTTTTGTATAGTTCCAAAGGAGGGCACGAGTGCAAATGAGGTCTTGATGGTTGTATCGCAAGAAGTAAGAATGTACTAATTCTTATTCATTTTTCAATGTAATTTTATTTCTATCGTGGTGAATATTTAGACATTTTTGAGTGAAAAAATGTTCTCTGTATCAATGTCTAAATAGAGATAATGTGTATCTCCCTGCGACGAAAGATGCCCAAAGTCAATCACTGTTTCCACTAATTTCTCAGCAATACATACCTCCCTTTTATTTCTTAAATAGAGCTGAGTGGTTAAATCAGCCTGTTATGTTGTGTGGAAGTTAGGAAAAAGAGAAATTTTATCTCAAGTTTATTCTCCAGAATTTACCAAGGTACACATTTATGGCCGCTGTAGTAGAGAAGTAAGGGTCACGAAGATGGGAATGGCTTTGTAGAGTCAATGGTTCTAAATCTGGTGGCTCTAAAGTACTTCCAAATATGTATGCTTATGCATGGTAAATTCAACGGTCTCGAATTCCTACAGTAGTGTATTTAGGAGGTCAGGAAAAGTGACACCAATTACAAGTCAACTGGCGATGCATTTCTAGATCCAACGCCAATTAATCTTGTTTAATTTTAGTGGGGAATTAATATTTTGCTACATACACATTTTGCACATTCACATTTATAGAGCATAAATATTTTTAAAATTAATTTTCCAGCCATTTGTTTTTTTTTTGCTATAGCAGCCGAGTAATAATAGCAATGAGTTAGATTCCGATAAAGTTCTATTTCTGACGTGGCTCGAGTGTCCTCCTCGTTACTTGAACTTGGTTCAAAGTTACGAGTTCAATCGCAAATTTTACTCGAGTTGCTTACCAATGGAGAATAAATTAAGAAAAGTCAGTAGGGTAAACACCTTCGGGAAATCGATTTTGAGTTTTTGATGTTTCTAAAATCCCCAAATCTGGACCTTTCCAATGATGTAACATACTTGTCATTTTACTAATTAAAAGTATGTTAAAATGATTTTAAAAAAATAATCAGCTGATGAGCCACGCCCCCTTTGACAGATAGAAATGTAAACATTGACCTTTTAAATCTGGGAAGCTTTTCCAAAGCCACTCTCTGCTTTATTTATTCATACGCAATTAACTGTAGATTGACTGCAAGCGTAACTGTTAGGGTTGTTTATCTAATTTGGAAGGAATACACGTTTTTCTTGTTAGCGTTTTAAATATTTCGATATTTAAAATTTCTGAATATCAAAAATTTTGAAATTTTAACATACCAAGATCTACAAAAATGTTCAAAAAACGTAAAGGTACGTTTTACAAAGGTAAGAATACTTTCAACCATACTAACAATACTCCAAATACTAACGACAGTAATGTCAATCCTCAAGCTGGACATGCACTTGACTCAAAGGAGACATGTGCAAAAGAAAAGAAAATTCCCAATTTAAATGTAAGTTTCTCTTCCTATGACAAAAGTGTAGGTATTATTAATGCCATTATGAATTTGAATATTCTGGCATTTGTTTTCAAGAATGAAGTTCACTGTAAAATGTCTAACAGTGGCTTAGACATGCAAGTTTTAAAAGGTAAGTCTGGACTGGCTATTACATTTGTCCTGAAATGTTGTGCTTGTCCATATCGTGTAGAATTCTCTTCTTCAAATTTTCATGAAGGAACGCAAATCGCTACAATAAATACCAGGTTTGTATATGCCAAGCGTTCCATTGGAAAAGGTGCAGAAGCTGGGAGAATGTTTTGCGGCATAATGAATCTTCCGCAACCACCTACAAGGTTTTCTCCTTACGGTAAGCGAATCTTAAATGCTGCAAAACTTGTTTACGAGGACTCTATTCAAAATGCTGCGAAGGAAGCTATTTGTGAAAATAAAGGTAATAATAATATTGCAATCGCTGTAGATGGGACATGGTAGAAGCGCGGTTACTCATCATTGAATGGTGCAGTTACTGTGACCAGCATTGATACAGGTAAGGTGATAGATGTTGATATTCTTTCAAAATATTGCATATGTAAAAACTTACCTTCTCATCAAAAGGATTGTAAAAGGAATTACGTTGGATCTAGTGGAGCCATGGAAATTCAAGGTGTGTCTAAAATTTTTCAAAGGCCTTCAAAATTTTTCTTTGCATAATGCCCGATATATTACTTACTTAGGGGATGGAGATTGCAAAGCATTTGGTGCTGTTAGAAAGAAAAACATCTATGGAGATGAATACCCAATTGAAAAATTGGAGTGCGTTGGACATGTCATGAAGTGCATGGGAACAAGATTACGCGGATTAAAAACTCAATTGAAATGGCAAATCTTGTCAGACGGTAAGTGTTTAAGTGGAAAAAATCGTTTGACTGAGCATGAAACAGATAACTTACAGTTTTACTATCGATCAGCTATTCGGAGAAATTTTACCAGTGTTCAGAACATGCGGCAAGATATCTGGGCCATTTTCCTGCAGAAGCTGTCAACAGATGAATATCCTCAACATGGTTTTTGTCCTGTTGGTGAAGATTCATTGTGTGGATATAAAAAGTCTGAAGAATCAGGTAAGTCTTACAAACATAAAAAAAGTCTTCCGGTCGCTGTTGTAGAAGCAATGCGTCCTATATTTAGAGATCTATCCCATCCTGATCTGTTGAGAAAATGTTTGCATGGAAAAACACAAAACCCGAATGAAAGTTTTCATAATGTCATATGGTCACGTGTTTCTAAAACAACATTTGTACAGTCTGAAACACTTTCACTTGGTGTTTATGATGCTGTTTTTCCTTTTAATGATGGTAATGTATCCAAATTAAAAATGCTACAGAAAATGGGAATCGAGCCTGGAGAATATTCTGTACGTGCCATGAAAATTCTTGATAGAGAAAGGTTAATGAAAGCAGTGTATACTTTTTCTGGAAGAGCGAAGAAAATTAGAAAAGAAAAAAGAAGAAGATAATTTTAAGAAAAATAAGGTAAAAACTGGCTACAGTGCAGGATCTTTTTGATGAGGTAAAATTTTATACCAAAAGCTACTGTTTTCTAAAAAATATCTTTTCTAAACTGTGTTTTCTCTTTTCTAGAAATCTAATGTATGCATGAACTGGAAATTTTTATTTTATATTTCATATATATTCTTGTGTATACTGAAGTGAAATTTTTGAAATATTCCTCAGACATTTAGCTAAAAAGCATATATCGTAACACAGAAAAGGAAAATTTTTATTAAATTCCTTATTGTACTCTGCAAAAATTATTTTTTAAAACAGGCTGATCAATTTTTAAAAAAAAAAGTTCACTTCCGTATAAAGATAAATGTTTATTTAATGCACAAACAAATTTTAAAGCTTTAGTGTTCAATAGTTTCTTAGTAAAATGTACATAAATATCTCTCAAAATGCAATGCCCTTTTTCGTTGCGTGAGTGAGAGAATATTAACGTCGCACTGATTAGCAACACGAGGGCTTTTGGCGACGGTCCGCGTAATTTTGAACCATGGTCAAGTGACGCGGACGACACCTGAGCTGGCACCCCCCTCTCCTAACTACCACACCACACCAACGGGAGGACGTTTGAGCTCTCGACAGATTTAACGTGCATCGCGCCCCTACACGGCGGATCTTTAGTGGTACTAGGATCGAACTCATGACACGCTAGCCATGATTCGATGCCTAGACCACTCGGCCACCGCGGCCTTCGTTGCACGAAACTTGTTACATACCAAAAAATACACAAATTTCATGTTTAAAAACATAAAATCAGTTTTCTTGTTGTAGTTTTGGATACCATTTATGTAATATTTTAAGAATCCTTTTAATTCTGATACTTAAAGAAATTGTGTTTACATATGAATATATGAAACATTAGTGAAATTTTTTAAATGTCGTATAATCATGTATTATTGTCTTATAAAGATTATATTTTTTAATTTGTGTCTTCTTTTTTCTAAAAAAATCTATTGTTTGCATGAACTAGAAATATTTATTTCATATTATTTATATATTGTGTATACTGAAGTGAAATTTTTGAGATATTCCTCAGACATTTAGCTAAAAAGTAGATGTCGTAACATAGAAAAAGAAAACTTTTATAAAATTCATTATTCTAATGTACAAAAATTACCTTTTAAACAGGCTGATCAATTTTTTTTTAAACATTTCACTTCTGTATAATGATAAATGTTTATTTAATGCACACACAAATTTTTAAGCTTTGCGTTCAATAGTTTCTTAGTAAAAGGTACATAAATATATCTCAAAATACAATGACCTTTTTCGTTGCACAAGACTTGTTACATACCAAAAAATACACAAATTATATTTTAAAAACATAAAATCAGTTTTCTTTTTGTTGTTTTGGATACCATTTATGTAATATTTTAAGAATCCTTTTTATTCTGATACCTTAAGGAATTGTGTTTACATGTGAATTTATTCGAAGGAAACTTTTCGAAATGTCGTATAATGATGTATTACAAAAGTCATATTTTCATGTATTGACACATTTTCACATGGTATTTATGATGATTTATAATAATCTTGGATGACAATAATGTATCAAAACAGAAAATACTTCAAAAATTGATGCATAATTTGAGCAAAATGATGCAAATGCTATAAAAAATCTCGATAGATTAAAAGTGAAAAATGCCATATTTGTATTTTCTGAGAAATCTAAGTAAAATAATTAAGTAAAAAGTTCTAAAAGTTATTCAGAATAAGCTAATATTTAAAAAAATAGTGCAAATACAGATTGTAATTCATAATTTTCTTGATAAAGTGACATTTTATAATAAAATTGCAATTATCTCAAAACAATGTTTTTAAAAACGCGTGTACATTTCTCAGAACCTATTCAACGGAAGCACTTGCAATCTTCACTGAATATTACTGATACCTAACTATATATATTGCACTGAGCTTTTATTAATATTCCCATAATATTTTTGTAAAAGTCCGTTATCGTGAAAAAAAATGACATTTTTCAAAAAATTCATAATGATACTGTTGCGATGAATGTTTTTGAAAAAAACTAAACAATATATATGAAAACACTTTCGAACATTTTAAATAAAAAAGTCTAATTAATATACAGAAATTTTTTTAAGTCTGTACATTTAATAGTTTCTGAGAAAAAGGTTCATAAAAATGCTCAATTTAACATTAGCGGGATAGGGGGTACCGACTACTCTTAAAGTATTTTCTTATTGTTTTTCTCAGCCGTAGATTTCAATATTATTGAATACGTGCCTTTGGTTCCTTTTTTTATGCCACTGAAGGTATGTCATGTAACAGGGTTGATATAAACTATACTGTAAAGGCTAAATCTCTGCAATTTGGCGTAATTGCAAACTTTCTATAGAGGATTCTCAGATGATACCTTCATAATTATTTAGTTGTTCAGTACTAGATAGATCGATCTCTCAGGTTATTTCTAGAAAAGTGCTTCTCAAAATTTCGATATTTGTGACCCAATATTTAATCATACTTTCCCATGCCCCCCCCCCCCTTCATTCACACAGTAACAATGTAGTGAATTCAATAAGAATATACATTGTCGCTAAACCCTACAACACGACTTTTACCTCTTAAGTGCCATCGGCATATATAAACGTCTCGCACACAGTCAGTGCTTTAATTGCCACGGACGTATATATGCATCTTTCCTAAGTATGATCTTTTCTGTGTACTGCTATCCATAAAAGTATTCCGAAAGCTTTGGAGTCTAATAAAAGGATCATCACAGGGTGTGAGATACATATACTTATTTCAGAGGATTTGCTGATTTGTTCCTTTTTCTACCACACTCCATACACCACGTGCGCTCACATATGTGTTAAAACACGGTGGGATTGGAGAGAGAATCACGTAATTTTTAATTGGAAATTAAGAGATTAATTATAAATCGTACGAATTATCAAGACAATTGTTAATTTTTGTATATACACCGCTTTCCACCGTAATTGCAACACTAAGAAAGACAAGAGATAGCACAACAAAATTTATTTTGTAGATAACATGTTGACCAAGTATCAAATGATTAAATTTATAGACTTCTGTGAAGTGTGGTTCCTGCCAGAATCAGTAGCCAGAGAAGCCGCCATTGTTGGAGATCACCGCTGCCACACGCCTCGGCATTGATTCAGAGAGACTTTGGATGTGTTCTTGGGGTACACAGACCAAACAGCTTCCAAACGTTGCCAAAGTTGATCTGTTGTGGCAGCTAGGGGTGTAATCTGAGTCAATAGTTGAGCAACCATAGACCACATGTTTTCTATCAGAGAAAGATCAAGAGAAAAAGCCAGCCAGGGAAGCAATTCAATCTGGTGATTGACGAAGAACCTTTGGACAATGCGTGTTACGTGTGGTCGCGCATTATCCTGTTGAAATATGGCTGTGTTTTAGCCCTGAAGCTAATGAAGGACAATTGGCTCCAACACCTTGGAGATGTAGCACTGACTGTTTAAAGTACTGGCAATGCGTACTAGAGGAGTGCGAGAAATATATCCACTACCGCCCCTTACCATAATACTCGCTGTAGGACCAGTGTGGCGGTTCATAACGCAGCTGTTCAGCATCCTCTCTCCACGGTGTCTCCAGACTCAAATCCGACTATCGTGGTGTTGCAGACAGATGCGTGACTCGTCAGTCAAGATAACTGCTCCCCACATCCTTCTTTCATCGCGCCATTGGTGGAGGTGACGTTTGTGGTTCTGCGTCAAGGGTAGACCAGGCAATGGACGTCTTGCGGACAGACCATTCTGCAGGAAATGGCGTCGAATCGTACGCGCAGACACTGAATGATGCGTTACAGACTCAATGTGCTGTGCTATGTTTCGTGATGTGACTGAGCGATACGCCACTACCATGCTCACATTTTGTCTGTCTTCTCGGAATGGGGTGCACTGAGGTGGATGCGATCAACCACGTCGATCTGTCATACCCTCCTGAATCCAAAGGTAAGATATCCGTTTGATTTCGTTCAACACGGCTACCGATTTTCCTGAAATATACTCTACAATCTGGGTAGGCCACCCTCTGTCGAACTCGGATACTTGATTAAAAGCTGATCGCTGTTTTCTACAAGGCATAACTGATCGTTTTTTTTGAAAAAGCCACAAGAAAAACACAATTGCCGAACTTGAATTCTTCGAAATCTCCAAGCCTTAAATAGCGCTTTGAGGTGGCACCACAGGCATGCGTGAAATTCCATTCATATGCATATCTCACCTCTGCTAATGCATGTTGTAAATGTTATTTAAGTGCTTCATTCAGGGTGTTGCATTTACGGTGACCAGCAGTGTAATTTTGTGTTTGATAAGACCTTGGGATCACTGGTAATTATGAAACTTGTTCTTAACTTAATAAATAATTTAGAATTCTTAACTTAGTTCTAAAATTAATTATAAAATACATTGCACAGAACTGATATATTTATGTGTATTATATCAGTGTAAATGTGTATTTCACATTTATTATGCCTGAATATATTTTTAATTTGCTTATTTGCGTAATTAAATAATTTTTTCAATATACTTCTGTTTTCGATTACCCAATAAACTCGCGCTCCCGTCGTAGTGTTATTGCTCAGCCCCAGGGACTGCGCCTCATATTTCAGAAACACTCTACTATTCTATATGGTGGATTCAAAATTACTGAAGCGCTAGACGGATCATGAGAAGGTCCTCTGAATTATATGCAAACTTTATTTTTCTGTATATCAAACTCAGTACAAGTAACTGAAATATCACAAATTGGATGAATTATCATCCTGTAAGATTTGCATGCGTTCAATTTTTAGAAAGTTTATTTAATTAGTTTGTATTTCTGATAATAGTGGTGAATCCACCTTTCACATTATGTATTAATCTTTCCAAAAATATTTATATTTACAAATTTTAGAAAAATATAAATATTTAGAAGTATTTCGAATTAAACGTTTCTTCGTAGAACACGAGTATTTGTGCAGCTCCAAAATTAAACTTTTTAAGATGTTATTTTTAAGAGTACAGGCTAACCAAACGATGTAAAAATTATTCAACTCATTCTGCCATAGGAAAGTCAAGTTTCAAGAACATTTTGGAAAGGCTTAAGAAATATTTTATTTAAAAATTTATTAAATGGTTTACCATAAGAATTCGTTTAGAATATCGTATATGATAAGAATATGTTTTTCTCTCATAAATACATAGAAAAAGATTTTTTAAAACTAACTAAAAATAATTTTAACCCTAAATGCTGAGTACGTTTCGAATCTGAATAAAGAAACTTTTACAATGAAAGACAAAATAATCTGATAGTTAAATATTTTAGTTCAAAACGAAATTATTATTTTCCCTTTTATCTATCATTTACTTTTAGATATCATAAAATATATTTTATTGCAGTCACTTCGAAAGGGCGAACGTTCGTAAAACGCAGTAGTTAATCCGAAATGATGGTAGTGATCTGAACCAATAATCACCAAAATGGAACTTGAAGATTTAAAATAAATATAAGTCAGGTAAATTTATTGATAATATGATCCATTTTAACCTTATAATACCAATTTATAAGTACAATTGATACATTGGAATATTATTGATATAGTGGAAATGCTTAGCATTTTCCCAATGTAAATGCGCGAAAAAAATGCAATCATGTCTGATAAATATAGACTTCACTACACATGCGGTATCCACAGCTTCGTATATTTATTCCCTTGGCGAATTTTTCTGTGTTTAGACAACAAATGTATGGGATATTATTCGATAGAAATTATTATGAAATTAATTAGCCCACAAGAAAATTTCTTTTCCGTTTAAGTCACTTACCCATCTCATTCCAGGAATGAAAACGTTTTTAAAAATTTTGCAAAACATAATTTAATGTTTCCCCTAAAATTTATAAACATTTAAATTTGTTCATATTTAGTTTTTCGACTGCCCCAAAATTGTGAATATTTCGAAAAATTGGTAATGTCTCTTAAGATTTTATTTAATAGACCCTCTTATTAGATTTACAAAAACACAAATTTTATCATTTTCCATTCTCTAGAACAAAAACCTCTAGTATTTTAGTAAAAGCAGATGATATTACTTTAAGCAAGGTGTCATACTTTAAAACGCGTATTTCTCGAAATGTGCATGTGTGTGTTTTAAATCTTCAAAGGGGAGAGCGATTGGTAAACAGTTTTAAAAATAATGAAATGAACAATAAGTGATGAATTAATAATGATTTTTTTTTAAATTCACAATATCACAGTAGAATTGTTTTAGCCATCAGATTTATCTATCACTATTTTATTACAAAATTTGCAATTCCTTATTTTAATATAATCTGTGTTTTTGTAAGCAATTTGAAAAAATGACTGAAAAAAAGTGCTGTAGATTCTGTAAAATTGAAAATATTTCTTATACGGATGGTTATTTGAAAAATGAATAAAATAGCAACACATCAGAATCGAAGAAAAAAAAATTTCTCCATAATTTTTTGGTCTAGAACGGGCCCCATTTATGCTTTTTTGTGTAAATGTCCACCATTTTTTTAGAAAAAAACAATTACTTTTTCTCATCTAATTTTAGCATGCTCTTAAAAATCACTAAGGAATCTAAAAACCACACAAAAATCACCATTTATATCCAGTTTTTCTTTAAATAAAATGTTGTAACAAAATGCCGGATATATTAAAAATAATTGAAATGTGTCAAACTTAAAGTTAAATTTTGAAAAACGTGAGCATGAAACATTTTAGAAATAATTTTGAAATATACATGGAAATCAAAAACATAACATATTTATATTAGGATTTAATTATTTTTAGTAAATTCTTGTTATGAGAGAATAATCTCTAACATACTTTTTTTTAAAACTATTAAAAAAATGCTTTGTACGGAAATTCATTTAGAGTATATCATTTTGGCCTTAATTATATGATTCATTTTTAAACAAAAAAGAAGGAAGTGATACATAGAAAAGTATGTATAACAAAATGTCTATCATATATTATTGCAAAAGGCGCTATGACATGATTCAATTCAAGCCAGTAACACTGAAAATTTAATTTCTCTTGAGACTTGCGTTCATTATGAAGCGCTGAAATACCATTTTCAAAACTCTTTTTACATTCTCGCACAGTTAAATAAATATGGATTGTAATTTAGAATCAAGAAACTGGATTAAGAAAATCGCAGATCTCTTTATCTTGATCCAAAACATTTCTTGTGAAATGGGAAATGTTCACTAATATAAAAATTGTACTAAACCAAAATAGATATAGAGATACTGATTCTTACGACTGTCATGTTTTTAAAGCTGTGATTTCTGTTCTGAATCTGCAAGTACTTCAAAATAAGGAATAACTTATATCCCCTCATATCAATTAAATGAAATATTTTATCCACTTAAGATGGCATTGTGATATAACAAATTCTCAACGTATATCATATAAACGTTTTAAAAAACAGATTCTTTTTTTTTCTCCGTGATTTCATTATACTAATTAAAGATATTTCATCCCTAATTATATGACTCAAAACAGTTTTAGATTTTCCAAGCACATTTTTAAAATTATCTGCGATTTAAATATATTTATCTCGCAATAATATTCTGTAAATAGTGGGAACATTTAGAGCTTGGTGTTCCTGTTTATCTGGAATGTACATTTAGTGTACATGTATGTCTGGGTTGAATATTTTTGTAACGGAACAGATAGAGGAATTTTTTCAAGTGGATTTAATAAAAAGTAATATAAAAAAATATGAAACGTTTCGTCCAAAATTACATGTAAAGCCTTTAATTTTCATAAAAAATTAAAAAACAACAGCGTTTCTTGCATTATCATATTTGGTATCAAATTATGTTACATTAAATGTTACATATACGTCGTACAATAAAGCTGCAAAAGGGCTATTAGTAACGGAACTGTAAATTGTGCCATTATTAAATATAGATGAAGAAATCTGACCTTGTCTTTTTTTAACTTCCACACCACTCCAACTACAGTAC